>JAJMDM010000126.1:172844-193438 GCA_030573555.1 Hanseniaspora hatyaiensis (nom. inval.)
AGTGTGTCGCAACTATCATATTTTTTAAAAAAAAAAAAAAAAAAAAAAAATAACTAAAAAATTTTCTCAATGCATTTTCCATTCATATGTGCTCCTTTTGCTGCAGATTTTTGTTATGGGTACTAATAAAGTATCGGAGTTAGTATACAGCGTCAGGTATACTACATTAATACCTGAACAGCCAGAGCCAGAAATGGAATTCACAGAACAGAATGAGACTGCATGCAAACACAGAAAAAACAGCATATGCTGTGAGTGTTTTAATTGTCTACGGTGGTTCTAGTTTGGCCAGCGAAGACAGGGGCAGCACTGAAAACGTATTGAGGCTTGTGAGTAGTTAATAACGTAAAGCAATTTATGTATTAAAAAAAAAAAACATCAGGTAGCAGACTTTATAAAAGTTGTGATATATATGCTGCAGGCACAGCAACTCTAATTATTAACTCTGTCTTTGAAGTTACACTTAGGACAAGTTCTGAACACAGTGGCACCTTCATCCGCAGATCTCAATTGCAGGGTGTGGAACTGCATTTCCTCATTGCCACAGTTTGGACATGTCTCCTTGATAGTGGCACCGTTGACATCGTCGTTTTTACCAATCGTGGTTTTGACCAGAGTGTTCTTCTTATTGGCCAGCTTGGAAGGGAAGGCATTTGGAGCTGTTTTTGTGGAAACTTTCAGGTTATCGAAGTTGTGCTTGTCGTATTCGCATTCACAGTGGCCACATTTGATTATGCTTGAGTCTGTGGACTTATTTTTATTGAAGTGGTTGTTGACATCAGAAGGGTTGTCCAAAAGATCACCGCATTGGGTGCAAAATATAAGAGATCCGACAATAGACATTTGTTAGGTATGCGTGTGTTGAAATGGTGGCTGGCTGTTGTGACTCCTGAGGTGCTGACTATGGTGTGGTATTTCAAACTGGTTTTTCACCTTAAGTCTCCTTCTTCATACTCTGAACAATGTTCCGCTGAGTCTTCTGCTGCCAGCGGCATGATGAACAAATCTGAAAAAAAGCCGGATAGCGTTAATGAAAAAAGAAATAACAAGAACAAAAAAAAACTGAGAAAAAGAAAAAAAGAAATGTTTGCTCAAAAATGGTCGCGGGTGTTCCTCACGAACAACCGCACGTGTGCAATGATTATCGGACATACTAATGTGTGTGACCACAGTGGAGCGGTGCTCTCTGTCGCCTTCCCACCGCGAATGCGCGGCGGAAAAAATTGTTCATGCCTGGCTTTGGCTACACACATTGACTCTTATGCCCTTCCCGAGTCTGGTTCTGGGCCTTGGGGGGGTTTTTTTTTTCGGTTTTGCTTTTTTATTTGGCTGTTTTTTTTTTTTCTGCTGGTATAAGTGATTATTACAGTACAAGCAGCTATCTAACCGGAGAAGGATAAAAAGATAGAGCAGAAGGCCCCAAACAACCAGAAAACTTTGCCCAGTAAGTCGCCAGCAGACAAATTTTCTCCAGTCTAAAAAGAAGCACAGTACCCACAACCATGAGCACAGCAACAAAAACCGCCCAGGCTATCTTAGAAACAGCTTCCAAAAGCATCCAACCACAAATCAGCGTTTCCGAAGCAAGCATTAGCTCTTTGAGATCTTCATACATGAACAACATAGAACTATTCACTAACTATAACTTTAGAGAGTACTTCCAAAGAAAATACACCAAGGAATTTGATAATTTGAATAAAACCTTTGCTGAAAACAAAACCGATGCCTCAGCCGAGCAGTTTGCCAAGCTTAGTGAAGAACTAAGAATGATCAAAAGACAAACAATCATCAACCAGCTGTACAAGTTTGACGAGCTGATTGTCGAACACAAATAAACTTTGCTTACAATTACATCCTCAAGGGTTTCCGCGCCCGTCTTTACGCAGTGGTGCATATATATTCAACAGCTAACTCAATCCCAGTAAATAAAAGCTTGGCTTTAAGCTTTGCCGTGCTTTTTTTCTATATAGCCTTTCCACTATCTAAGTTCATTCTGCACATTTGATCCACACCGTGTTTGATTGATCATTGCCAAACTCCCGTTCTTCACTATATTATCTAATAGCTACATTGTCTTGCTCACGTGACACAAACGGAAATAGCACTTTCAAAACATTAAATCCATCATTAAGCCCGGTAGTGCATTGAGTTTTTTTTGGAAATACTCTCTGCGTGTAAATCTAGTTCTTCACCTGCACTTTCACAGCAAAAACTACACTAAAAAAAAAAAAAAAAATAAAGATGAAAGAAATTCGTTTATTAAAATGTCATAAAAAAAAAATCAGATGATGCTATTCTCAATTTTTAAAATTTAAATTTCAGTCTTTAAATCTTCTCACAACTTTGACATTTTTATGATGATGAGTGATATTGTTGAAAATTTACTTTAGTTAAGTTGCTCATAATGCGATGTGGATGGGAAAAAAACAGTTTCATTTATTCATGTACTCTAATGAGCCAAAAATAGGTTCTACAAAAACCAAAAACAAACATCAATAACTATGTCAGATTCCACTCCACCTTCAAAAAAACAACGTTTGTCTTCAATTAAAAACAAAAACGATTTATTGAAAGATAATTTTATTTTAGACAATATTAACAAGAGCATTTTGACTGATGAGTTTGTCAATGGTAAAATCAAAGAGATCGATGAGTCAACCCCTTATGAATGGGGGTTCCTTGACAATCCTTTTAATCCTGATTTATTAAACTCTATCAGAAAAGAAATCGAGTCAAATGTAAGTTTCACTGAAAAGGAAACTGATATTTACAGAGTGAACCAATCCGGTGATCTCGCTAACCTGAACAAGCTGAGTGATGAGCAAATCATTGAAAAGTTGCCTAATTTGTATGTTTTGCAAAACATCATATACTCTAAGTATTGGAGAGACTACATTTCCAAATTGCTAAATTGCGGGCCTTTGTCTGCTGTCAAAACTGATTTGTCAGTTAACACTTACGATAAAGGTTGCCATTTGCTGATTCATGATGATGTTATAAGCAGCAGAAGAGTTTCTTTTATAATGTATTTACCTGAACAGAGCCTTGATTGGAAAATCTCATTTGGAGGTAACTTGAAACTTTATGATTCCTTTTCAAAAAACATTCCCATGTCAGATGCTTGTAAAAAATTTATTCCACAGTTTAATAGAATGGCTTTTTTTAAAGTTCAGCCAGGCTACTCTTTTCATGAAGTTGAAGAAGTGAAAGTTGACAAGCACAGAATTTCTATTCAAGGATGGTATCATATTCCACAAAAAGGCGAAGAAGGGTATGTTGAAGGAGAAGAAGCAGAGTGGTTAAAGCAAAACAATTCGACATTGAAACAGTTAAAAATGGGTGGTGATGCTAATAATTTACAAAATTTTGAGTTTCCAAATATGAACAACTTTCAAAATCTATCAGCTCCTGAACAAGAGGCTGAATTTAGCGAGACTGAAATAAAAACTTTATCTAATTTTTTAAATCCAAAATATCACATTCAAAATCTTGAAAAATTACAAAAAGAATTTAAAGAAAACAACAATAAACTTATTTTGAAAAATTTCATTCACGACCAATATGCCGGTGTTTTAAAAAGAGACCTGAGAAATTACGAAGTCAATGTCGATGCTCCAAAAAACTATGATTCTGTTGAACATCCCTGGAAATGTGCTTGGCCAACCAACAAGTGGAGATTTTTGTACATAGACGGTAAGAAGTTTTTCCAAGTGAAAAAAGGCAAAGCCATTCCAGAATTGTGTGATGAAGAAAAAGCGTTACAACCTAATTGGGAGTCCCTTTGCGATGAGTATGAACAAATGATTGATGAAAAGTTAAACAACAAAAACAGCACAGCTGCAGAAGAGAGTGATGCTTTCATAACAGATGATGACATGGACTTGATGAGTGAAAGCAACTTGTCTAGCTTGTTGAAACTGATGAAGTTTATTTCAAGTGATCTTTTCAAAAAGTACATTAATGTGCTTTCTCAGCTGGAAACTTTTAGCAAAGAAAAAATAATCATTAGAAGATTTAGACCTGGCTATGATTACACTTTAGCCACTACAGGAACTGATTCTTTAGATTTTAATTTGGGTTTAACACCAACTTCAAACTGGGAGTTTAAAAATGGAGGCTACCAGTTGTATATGAAAAATGATGAAGCAGATGGTGAAGATGATGACGCAGTATATCAAAAAAAGAAAAAAGAAGATGGCGTTGAAGACCAAGAAGAAGAAAATGGCGTTTTGTTAAATGAAGTTCCTGAATTTAACAAGCTAATTATAATCAAAAGATCCAAATTAGATTTGGAATTTGTCAAATACCTAAGTGCTAGCTGCAATGGAAGTAGATGGGATATTCAAGGAACTTTTAAAATATAAATAGCAAGCATGCAATTGTGGGTTTTTTTTTTTTTTTTTTTTTTTTTTTTTGATAATAAATAAAATATTTTATATATTAGAAGTAGGTTCAGCTAATTAAGAATTTTTTGTTTTTTGCTAATTTAGTTTTAAAATATTTATAAACCATATAAATATATAATTAAATTTTATGACTTAAAAATCAAAAGATTCTAATAATTTTACACTGTTTTTATGGTAGTCAATTTCAGCTTGAACTAGTTTTTTGAAATAATCAAATAGATTCAATTCTTCCAATAAAGCATTAATTTTCATAATGGTGTTTTCAATACTGGTAGCAAAAGCATCTTCATCGATGTTCATTTTACTTCTCATTTCTTCCAGTTTAGATTGATTGATAGTTGATGAGTTGTTTTTTTTAGTGTAATCAAGAACTTTTGATCTTTGGATATCGTAAACTAATCTTTTGTCTTCAACATCTTTTAATAAGGCATGTATTGGCTTGAACTTACTTTCCAAAATGTGCTTTAGCGAAAGATTAAATTCTGACTTATAAATTTCATTTTTGATCAGCTTTAAATCACCTAGGGAGTTTTCCATATTGGCAAACTGTAAAAGTTGCATTCTCAAAAATTCATCTTCTGGATACTCTTTTAATAAGTTTAAGCATTCCATGACTTTAGCTGAAAAAGTGTGGTCAAATCCTAAAGACTTATCTTTGTTTTTGCTGCCAAGAGAATTGTCAAAATGAGCATTTGTTAAAGTACCATTGTTAATCAAATCATTAGTGGTGCTTTTCAATTTGGAGCCCCAAGAATTCAACGAAGACTTCCACTCATCAACATCAATGTTAGATAATGATTGGGATAAATGATAGTTCAAATCGTAGTCATTTGAGTCAACAATAGAAGTAAAGCTCAAAGACTTGTTGATTAGCTGTTCATAATGTTTGAACTTGAATATACTGTGTGTGTATTCTTGCGGGTACTGGGTGATGTCGATGTTGTTAGTGTTGGTTTTTTCTTCGATGATTCTGGCGGTTTTATCAAAAGTGTTTGCTGTTGTTTCTTGGATGTGCTTGAAATCAATGTTGTTTATGGTCTCATTGAATTTAGAAGAGGTTTGTGCTGCAACATCTTGCAACTTTTTGGAAAAAGAATCAAAACTAAAAGACATGTCGAAGTTGTTTCTTAAGTATTTCTGTTCAAATAGAAGTAAAAAAAATGCTAAAGTAAAAGAAATTTTGGGCTTCTGATGGTTAGTTTTGTTTTTTTTTTATCATTTCTACTTATTGACTCTGCAACATTCTGATACATTTAAATCATAAAATCCTAAACAGCTTGCAAAACCCTTATATTTGTAGATGCTTTCCCAGATATCAATTTTTTTTTTTTTTCTCTTTTGGTTTTGTTTTTTTGTATATAAATTATAATTAGGAAACAAACAAGCAAACAAAAAAATTTTCTAAGGCAAAAAGAATATAAAACAAAAAAAAGCACGTGAAAAGTCAGATGCCTTTGACAATTCTTTTGATGAACAAATGGTTATAAAATGGGTTTTGCAGCTTACACTGGCAAAGCAAGAGAATACTAATATCACCAGAGAAAAAAAAGAATATTTCATAATTTCATGAAGCTATAACTTTGTTCTATGATTCTTTACCAAAATACTCATCAAGATGACGAGTCTAAGTGCTTGTTTTCGTTAACCTCATACAACATTGATCACGGACACAATTACAGCAATCAGCACAACAATGTTTTGAGAGAGACGTTGACGGACCTTCTGCTGCACAACAGCAGCGGCCTAGCAAACTTTGTTTTTCTGCAAGAGTGCACTGAGGATATCATTGATTTTTTATATGAGCTTGAAAGCGCAAATCCAAAGCTCAAAATTCTCATCAGTAAAAAAATCATTAACAACAACTTCAAGAAATATCACAACTATGAGTACTTGGTCTTCCTTTACATACTTCCTGATGACAGCAAAATGGCAGTCGATTCTCTACAAAACTCAACCGTGTACATAGACGCCATGGACATTTTAGATTCAGGTGAAAAAAACATTTTAATGAGTGCACAAGCAACGACCAAAAACAGCAGCAATGCAAATATCTACAGAAAACTGCTGGACTCAAAAAAAATCATTGCTCAAAACATCTCGCTTGAACTAGTAGTTGATGGTCATGTGTTGAAGCATTTCAACTTCTTCAACATTCACCTGACCAGCAAGCCTAATCTGAACTTCATACACAGCTATATACTGAACAAGCACATGGCTTCGCTGTGCAGAGAAAACAGTCTTCATGGACTAGATCTGTGCAATGTGATTGTCGGTGATTTCAACAACACTTTTGACAGTTATGCACTCAGTTTGCTAAAAAAATCAAACCGCACACACAACAGCGATATGCTTTTGGTAAAAACAAAGTCTTCAAGGCTGAGGAATGTGAACAAAGTGATCAGAGATGACTACAAATATAAAAACGTGACCGACTCCGTTTTCTTTGACGGCAATCAACCTGGCAGTAGAGACTTCGCCAAAAAATGCATAGACCACATCCTATATGAAAATCTTACCTTGGTGTCCTATGAGAATGATATGTTTGCAGATTATCCACAGGGAAGACCTTCTGATCATTGCTACGTTAGCGCTGTCTTTTCCATAGACTGTTCAATGACAGATAATAGCCTTTTAAAAAGCGATTAGTCCATCTGTTAAACTGTTCATCTTTTCGGAAAAGGGGGAAATTTTTTTTTTTTTTTTTTTAAATGTTAGTGAATATTATTTTAGTTCACGTTTTTTTTTTTTTTTTCAATTTTTAAAATGTCATTAATTGATGACTAAAAGACGAGTGAGCTTATTCTTTAAAGGTATAACTTATGAAGATTGGGAGGGAAATTATCTGATTGACTGTAGATTATATAAAGGATAAAGAGTTGGAAAAAAAAACAAACACCAACAAAAAAAGTTTTCAAAGCAACCAGAGTTAGAACTGTAGCTTTTTGATTTATAAACCCATGAGCGTATCTAACCTATTTTTTAGCGCAGTAAGGCTGGGTCGTTTACCCAAAAAACCAGCTTTTAACACTAGCATTTTGAACTACTGCAATAAGCAGGCATACAGCAAAAAGTTTTTCTCAACTCAAGCAAGCTACCACAATGCTGATAAGGCCAAGGAGTATAGAGACACAAGACTTAAATGCCATCATCTTGTCAAAGACATCTACATGCACACGTCAAACAACGAATCTCTGGACATAAACAAGCTTTGGCTGAGCTACTCTAGCAACTATTTTGAGAAGAAAAAGACTTTGAACACAAAAAACAACAAATACATTATAAACTATGAAAAACTGGATTACAACAACAAGGATAAAATTAGAGAATTGAACATCATCACACTGAACTGCATTCTCTACCTACTAAGCAAAAGGGTCCTTGAGTTTCAAGAGCTAAAGACCATGATTGTTATGAACATTCAGGTGTTTGAAAACTACGAGAACTTGGTTAAGTCTCTATCAGACAGTATCAATTTGACTCAAAAAATTATAGACGATGACGAAAGCTACGACATGCAATCTTTTCTGCAAAGCTTGCTGGATATACACAGTGACAACCTAATAGGGCTGTCAAAGGGTTTAATGAAATGCGAGGAGGACAAGTGGATTACAAAGGATGAGATAAGTTTATTTTTGAACAAAGACATCAAAGAAATGATTTTGCTGAAATTAATATGCCAGCACCATCACACTATATTGAAGAACCACTCCGTTTCATCTAGCAGCGAGATTGCAGGCGATGAGATGATTGGAATCATCCATCCGAAAATGAACGTTTCAAAGTTGGTATCCCATGTTAACGAGTTTGTCAACGACATGTGCTTCATCAAGTACGACAGAACAATCCCAATAAAATTCATAACAGGCGAAAACATTGAGTTTCCGTGTGTTCCTGTGATCTTGGAGTACATCATAACGGAGCTGCTGAAAAATAGCAACAAGGCACAGATAGACAGCAAGAAGTATGAACAGCCCATTGAAATAACGATTCTGCAAAACTACAACCACGAGGACAATTCCACAGAGCTAGAAATCAGAATAAGAGACTTTGGGAACGGTATTCCTCCTGAAATCGAAGACAAGATCCAGGATTTCAATTTCACCACAACAGCCTCGAAAGACCTGAATAAGGCCATGCAGGACAACGTCATGCCTGGGGAGCAGGTCAACAATGTGTCCGGCATGGGCTACGGGCTCGGAATCATCAGAAACTTTGTGGACCTGATAAACGACGGGAACTTTAAAATGTGCAACTTGCACGGCTACGGGGTGGATTGCTACATAAGATTCAAAGCGTGATCACCCCCGTGATAGCTGGGCTTGTGTGTTGGTAGGTGTGGGTCCAAGGCATATATTTACCCGAATCTCCCAAGCATAAAGCTGGTTTTATCATCATTATTACATCATACTTGCCTGTTTAAGAGTGGCGTTGCTTTTTTTTTTTTCGGATCACTACAAGCAGCTATCAGCATACCCCTTGCCAGTCTTAACAGGACACACACACATATATGTTCTGAAAGATAGGCTAATTATTTGTTTCGTAAGCTGAAAACTGTAATTACTTAGTGCTTAAAAAAAAAAAAAAATGTTTGATCATCTTTTTTGAGTTTTATACCTTATTTTACAGCACACCTCGCACAAGCCGATATAAACACACACATACTTATAGCAAAGCATGCTGTCATTGTGTCTTGATATGTAGGGACTTTTTTTTTTTCCTAGCATTCAAGGCCATGTAAATTGTTAGGATCTGAATTGTTTTTTTTTTTGTTCAATGTGAGCACACTGCCCAAAATTTTTTTTTTTTAATTTGTTCACAGACAACATTTTTTTTTTTTAGTTTTAAAATTTTGTCAAAGTGAAATTTCCAAACTATGAGTATTATTTCAAAGATGTCAAAGTTCAAAAATTAATTGGAAGAAAATAAAGTACTCTTTTGGAAAAAACCAAGAAAAACCTGTTATCTGTTTGCTAAATAAAGCTCCGTTGCTATTGTAATAATACAAGTATCGCTTAACCCAACAATCTCAACACAGCATCATGGGATCTTCTAGCTCAACTCTGGCCATAGCTACTGTAGCTTTTGTTGCCACTTTATCATATCTATACATTTCTAATGCCAAGCCAGCTGCCCCTATTTTTAAAACAAGTTTGATTAAAGATCAGTTCCAAGATTTCGAACTGGTCGAAATCACCGATCATACAGAAGACATTGCTACATACAGATTTAAGCTTCCTTCTGAAGCTCATAAATTAGGCCTGCCAATTGGTCAGCATATCACCATTCAATACGACTACAAGAACCCTGAAACCAATGAAGTTTCTGAAGTCATTAGACACTACACTCCCGTATCCTTAGATTTGGAAACCACTGGGTATTTTGATCTTTTGATTAAAAAGTACCCATTGGGTAAGATGTCCCAATTGTTCAAAAACATTAAAGTTGGTGACAGCATCAAAATCAGAGGTCCTAAAGGTTTCTACGACTATGAAAAATTACTACCAAAAAAAAAGCAATTGTTCATGGTTTGTGGTGGTACTGGATTGACTCCTATGGCTCAGATCATCAGAGGTATTTACTTGAATTCTAAGCACAATCCGTTAAGAGATCAAAATGTTAAGACACCATTTGACGAAACCAAGATTACTCTAATATACGGTAATCAAAAAGAAGAAGATATTCTAATGAAAAAAGAGTTAGATGAATTAGTCCACTTGATGGATGGCCAATTGACTATTCACTACATTTTAGACAAAGAACCTAAAGGTGATGCTTCTTGGATTTCTAAGATTGGTTATGTCGACAAGGATTTGTTAGTTAAAGCTGGTTTGTCTCCTTTGTCGGATGATGACAATGAAACCCAAGTTTTGTTGTGTGGTCCTCCTGGTTTAATAAGTGGTACCAAAAAACTATTGACCAGTGAATTTAATTTCCCAAGAGTTAAGCCATTAACCAAAATGGAAGACAAAGTATTTGTATTTTAAAAGCATTAAAATGTATATAAATAAATAAATACATTTTGTTGAATGAACTACCTGAATTTTGCTAATTGTTTTTTTTTTTCTGTATATACCTATAAATATGTATCTCAAATAAACTTCAAAATTTATTTACAAGATTTGAAGATTGCTAATTTTTTTTTTTTTCTTTTTAATTCAGTAAGTTGTCATGAATGGCATTTAAAGCGGTTATAACATCGTTTTCCTCAATAACACAAGAAATGTTAATTTCATTGGCACCTTGAGAAATCATTTCAATATTTACTTTAGCATCAGCAAGAGTTTTGAACATAGTACCGGCAATACCAATAAAGTTTTTCATTTCTTTACCAACCAAAGAAATAATAGCTAAGCTTTTAACAACTTCAACATCACCGAAACTTTCTAATTTCTTGACTGACAGCTTCAGTAGTTTTAAAGAGCTGGCATCAGGAATAGGAATAGCCATAGAAATATAAACTTCTGATGTGGAAATCAAATCAACAACTAGCTTGTATTCGTCTAAAATAGTAAAAATATTAGCTAAGAACCCATGGGATAGAGTCTTTTTGTTCGAGTGAATGTTTAAAACAACAATGTCTTTCTTTGCAGTAATAGCAGTGGCTTTTCTTTTACTGTTTCCTGCTTCAGTTAATGCTTTTTGTATCAATAAGTTAACGGATGACTCCAACTTTGTTGGTGGATGCGGTGGGGTATCAACACCCTTTCTTCCCATGTTGTCAGGGTAAATTATTGTGCCTTCTCCAACAGGGTTTTGAACGTTTTTGATTCTGATAGGAATTTTAGCTTTAATGACTTGCTCCATGGTAAATGGATGAATAACTTCTGAGCCGTAATAAGTCAATTCAGAAGCTTCAAGTGGAGTGATGGTTTTTAGCAGTCTAGCATTTTTAACTTTTCTAGGATCAGCAGTGAAAATACCGTCAACTTCTTTCCAAATTTGCAATTCATCTGAATCAATGGCAATTGCAACTAAAGCAGCAGCTAAATCAGTGTATCCTCTACCAATGCTTTGTAGCAACCCATTTGGCAAAAATCCAAAAAACCCAGTGATTATAGGAATTTTGTATTTTCCACTGGAAACAGCTTCTTCACTATTGTTAAAATCAATTATTTCTTTTAATCTGTATCTCAATTTGCCAACTAAAACTTGGTAAAAAGTAGCATCCAAAGTGCCATCTTTGTTGAACTTGAAGTCATTATCTTCTTCATCATCTTCAGAACTGGCTTCTTTTTCAGAGGTCCTTAGAGACATAATGTTAGATAAATCAACGTATTCAGCATCTAAACCGGCATCTTGGCATTTAAGAGTTATGAACAAACAAGAAAGTTTTTCACCTAATGACAGTAGTAAATCTTTTGTTCTTGTGGAGACTTCGCCCAAAATCATAGAAGCGTGTATGTAAGATTCAATTTTGTCAAATTCATTGGTTGTCAACTCAATCAATTTCTTTTGTAAAACTAAATCTTTGATGTTTAGCTTGGCGTTGTTGATGTGATCATCTTTTATTAAATCAATGATTTCTTTTACTTTTGAGTCGTTTGCTTTATCAATAGATAAACTAGATTGTTGGATTAAGTCACAGACATTTAGTATTCTTGAAGTGGTACCTTCTTCCTTGTTGTAAGAAGATCTAGCAGAGCAAACGACCATGACTTTTTTGGCTTGCTCTTCAGAGTAGTTTTTAATAATGTCATTGACGATGTTGTCATGAAACTTACCAATAGAGGTACCTCCAAATTTTTGGACAATCCAATTACTTTCTTCAGCGTGTACCATTGTGTGTGTTTTCTTAAACCTATTTAATATATATAACTAAGGAATGTGTCTTTGTTTTTCAATTAATAATTGTGAAAAAAAGCAGCTTTTTGTTGGTCTGGTTTAACAAGTTTTCAATATTCTTTTTGCTTTGAAATTAAGATTTGAACAAAAAGAACGCCAGTGTCATCGTACAATGCAAGTAAACATCTTAAAAGTATAGATTTCATTTGTATCCGATGATGTATATATATATATATACAAAGAACATTCAATAGAATGACTCATGATAGATTCATCTGAAATTACTATATATACATATTGAAAAAAAAATTTTAAATTTGTTCTTAAAAAAAAAAAAAAAATTATTTCGAAAATTATAATGTTAGCGACTAAAAAGCGCAATTTTTCTGACTTTTCAGTGAAAATGTTCACAATTTTCACCTCTTCCTGGGTTTTTTTTTTTTTTTTTTGGGCCGCTTCATAAGCACTAACAACTGCTTTGAAGCTATCCACACAATTAAATGCTTTAAATCCACCTCCACAGTTTTATTACATAATTTGGTTAAAAAGTTGTAGCCGCCAGATACAAAATGTCTCGTTTTCTCTGAAGCCAAAGTTTGACACATATCACATTGGTATGATGAATATGATGCTATATATGGCTGTCTAACCATAGGTTGTGTCCATACTTGCAGATTGTTAGCTACCATGGATAGTCATCCCGGTACCGGATTTCTCTTGATCATTATCCATTGCTCAAATGCCAAAGAGAAAAAAACCGGCATTGCCTACACTAAAAAGGCATTTTCCATGTTTAAAGCGGCTACGGCATAAATTCTAAAAGGTCACGTGTAATATGCGCTGTTTTTTTTTCGCCAGGGCAAACAGACAAATAGAAAAAGCTTTTCATATTCATAACTACCTGCTTGCGCCGTTTTTTACTTGCAATCACTTTAAGAAACTATGCGTGTAATTTAAATAAAATATTTGCAGATATCTTTTCAATGTGATGTGTTTAACATCTTTTCAATTTTAATAGATCTTGCTTCCGTGGCTGTAGATAATAGATTGCTTTTTTAAAGTGAAAAATTTGATTTTGACATTGGGGAGGGGGTGCACTCAAGACGCACGACTTTTATGCATAAGTTTGTTTTTCACTTATGTTATAAAGCCTTACTCCAAATTTCAAAAATTTCACTTCTACTTAAGCAACCGTAAACGCCTTACTCCTCTATGAACAGATAGGTCATCAGAAGAAGGACTACCCAAAATAGCATTTTCAGCATATTTCTTAAAATAAAACGGTAGTCGCTGTGTTTTACAATTACTTCTCTGTGCATAATCATGGACTCGTTAAAGTAAACCATTGGATCGGAATTGTTTGATTTGGGTCTTTGCGAGTTGGATCTCATAGAACTGATCATGCTTACATTACTAAACTCTCTATTGTTGCTTCCACTTCGGTGTATGTAGCTGAAATTACTGCCATTTCTGCTATCTCCGCTAATATTGATATTGCTGTGTGTCACATTTGTTTTTAAATATCGACCAATAACACACTCCTTCCAATTGATGTCGTATTTCAAAGAGTCCATATTGTGGCCTATATCAATGAAGATTTGAGTGCAGTCTGTACCGTTGTACTTTTTCAAAATCTTTTTACCTCCAGGGTGATCATTATAATTTGTCAAGTCGTAAACAATGTCATAGATTATTAATATGATAGGATTTAGTCCCTGGAGCTCTTTGATTCTTATAAGCTTTTGTATTTCTTTTTCATTCATGAAGGAAATCTCCCTTTTTTTCATGTGAAGCTGGTTTAGCTCATTATCCATGGATGTGTTTGAGTAGTTTGGATACAAATAATCAAATGTATTCGAAAACCTATCACTGCTGCCTGAGGGAGTATTGTTTGATATTAGTGACAAATTAACGGACGACATTTTTTTTCAAATTATAACCAAAACTGTTAAAACTATTTACCAGTAAGTTTCTTGGTTAAACCTTTTCTTTTTTATGATCTTGGTTGCTAGCTGAATAAGTTCAACTTAATTAGTATATGCTACTAGGTATAGGAAATAATTCTTTCTTAAACCTATGTTTTCTCATGTATATATATTTTGTGTGTTTCTTCTTTTTTTGGATTTTTTACATTTCCTTTCTTTTTTTTTTTTTTTCAATGATTTCACTAATACTTTTTTTTTCTAGTTTTTGTTTTTTTTTGTATCGGATTTTTCAGCGCAGCTTAAATCTGGTGAATGCAATTAATGTTTAACATATATATTAATAGAATTATTATTAAATTAGTGTTTAAAAATCTAGCATTAAAAGCAATATATTGTAAAACCCAAAAAGACAATTGACTAATAAAAATTGATAAAAAAAAAAAAAGCGCCCAAAGACTTTTCTTATGGTAAAATGCTTAGATGTTTATCATTTTATTGATATTGAAAACCCCTATTCTTCTGTTTTTGCTTCTCAAGTTTCTTTTGAGGCTTTGAAAAGCCAAAAAGCTTTTCCTGAAAACACAGTATTTGAAAATACAACTCTTAAGTTGCATGATTTTGATTTATTAATAAATTTTCATGAGGCTGTTAATTTTAAAATAGCAAGCACAGATAAAATTATGGCTTACAAAAATTACATAACGCACGTTGCAGATTTGAAGTTGGAAGGAAAGAACAAAGATTCTTGTAGCAAAACTGAGTCAGCCATCAACCTGTTGAAAATAGATTTCTTAAAGCAGTTTACAAATTTGAAAAAATCAATCAAGGATATTTCAACATTGGAAAATTTATTATTTCAGCAAACAGCTTTAACATTACAAAAAAGAGAAGGGCGTGAAAACCAGGTTTATGTTCCAGAAGCTGATAATTCTAACCCACAATACAAAAGCAAACCCGGAAGATACATAGCGGTGGGATTGGTATTAAACGATAGTAAAGATAAAATTCTGCTTATTCCTAGAAGCTCAAAAAAACCAGGATACGTGTTTCCTAAAGGTGGTTGCGAACTAGATGAGTGGCCATTTTCCGGAATAACTGCTCTCAGAGAAGTTTGGGAAGAGGCTGGTGCTGTTTGCGAAATACAGAGTCAAAATGAGGGTTTTTATTATAATCTGCACAAGAAAAAGCACAGATTTTTCGTATACGTTTTAAAAGCAAACAAGCTCAGTGGGAACTGGCCTGAAAAACAGAAGAGAAGCAATGGCCGTGTATGGCTCACCCCAGAAGAAGCTTACAAAAACTTTACAAGGGTTAAAAACTTCAATCAAGAAGAAGGTAACATGTTCTTAGAAATGCTTGAATACGCTTTTTCTCTTTAGTTTGGAACTTGGTCTTCTTTTGTCATGGTAAATACATGATTTCAATTGTGTTTGTTCCTGTATGTCACGTGAAAATGCATTTCCTAAATGAATAATTAAAGTCCGCATTTAACTCTAGTGTTTTAAAATAAAAAATAAAAAAAAACAAATAAAATGTAGAAAAAATAAGTTTTTGTTAAATTTATGTTCACAGAAAAATTTGTACGTGTTTATTTATTAAAAAAAATTAAATTTATTTATCTTTTCACAGTAATTATAATCCTCTTAATCTAAAATTCCCTGTTAAAGTTATTTGAGTTTATTATACTTCACTAAATCATTTTTCACTTTATTTTAGAAAATGTCAATGTGTGCTGTAACCAAGAGAATAAAGCATAGTTGTTGGTCTTTGTCTTGTTTTTACTCTTTTGCAACCATACTTAATTCATTAAATGTCCACCTCTGGCGAAACTCAAAAAAAACTTGACTACATCGTCAAAATATCAGCAAACTCGAAGTGCGGTGACTGTAAAAGAAAAAACAATCCAAGATGGTCATCGTACTCATTGGGTTTGATTATATGTATTCAGTGTGCAGGAATTCATAGATCATTAGGAACACACATCACGAAAGTAAAATCTGTTGACTTAGATTCTTGGAACCCTGAAGATGTTAAGATGCTTCTAAAAATGAAAGGCAACGATAGGGCTAATCTGAAATACGAAGGTAAGTTAATGGTTTCTCCGGGTTCCACACAGATTATAGAATATATACCAAGGTTAGACGAACTGAGAAGTTACATTAAAACAAAATACGAGCTTAAGAAGTGGGTATTGACTGATCGTGAATTTGCTGAATATGACAGTTCAGGCGTACCGCTGTCCCAAGAAACAAGTAACACTCAAGCTTTCAAAAACAGCAGCAAATCATCAGTGACATCGGCAAATGAAATTAACAGCTTTTTGGATAAGAACCACAGCAGTAGCAGCTTTGTAAGCAATGTGTCTATGAAGAGCCCTATAGAATCTAGCAACAACAGCAATAAAAATCTGTTTAGCTTAAAAAATGCGTCAAACTCAAAAACATCTTTGTATAGTCAGCCTGCTAGTTCAATCAAGCCCTCAAATAGCTTTAATAGCACCGTAGGCGCCAACACAATGACTGATAGAGCAGAGCTGAAAAAATCTATATTGGCCTTGTACTCACAGCCAAAGGGAACTTCCAGTGACGCTTCTGTTAAAAACGAAAGTTCTGTTTCGTTGGAGCAAAACGACTTGTTTAAGGACATCTTTTAACGATGTAAGTCCGATTCTAAGTCTATGTGCGGGTTTGAATGCCGAAAAGTCATTAAAGTTGATACACTAATTCACATTATCAAGGATTTATATAGTGCTTGTTTGCTGGCATGGCACCTACTGGCATGGTTGATTATATACAGCAACCTTTAAGCAAAAAAGCATTATTTCCTGTGGAAAAAACAACAGCCTATCCAAGCGTAACTGTGTTTTGAAGGTAATCAAATAGAACTCCTCTGCGTTTATCAGTCATAATCGTAAAAAACTTGCTGATTACTATTTTGCTTTGTTTTTTTAAGATTATGTTATGATAAAATATCCAAGTTATTAACTGCTCAATTGTTTTTTTTTTTTTTTTTTTTTTTTTTTTTTAAATGTGCCGTGAGCCATTGCTTCTTTGTCGTAAATACCCGCTAATTCATTAGACCACAAAACAGAGTAAATTGTGCACGTGTCCCCTTTCCCTTTCAATAATTGCTCGCTCTATTTCTTCTTAGTTGATTGTTGAATTCTAATAAAAGGAATAGTTTTACTAATTTTTTTTGGACACACGTTCGTCAGAAGCTACACGGATACTGCCTTACTTTGATGTTTATTTTTTTTTAAGAATCTGAAACTTCTTTTTAATATGTGTTTTTTGCAGCTGCTTATTTGCATAGTGTTTGAATTAGTTATCATTCAGCAAAAAAAAGAAAATGCAGGGCCTGAAATTGGCCAAAAACAGTGGCACACACTGCAACTGCACATATTACTATGAAAAATGGAAAGCTATTTGCTCTTAAGCACGGAAGATCGGACATCGTTGTTGATCTAATCAAATATTTCAAACTGTCTTACGAAATCTCATACAGCGATCTTAGCAACCCGGCAGACTATGACAAAGAGTTTGTTGAGTACTTCCCACTTAAAAAATTCCCAGCACTGATCAAAAACGACAGCATCCTGTGCACCTATTACCATGAAGAAGTGTTTAAAATGTCTGAAGTCACAGCAATTTTGTTTTTTTTGCTTTCAAATGTTGTTGATGCTGGGTTTTCTAATGCTGCCGATGCCAAGAGTTTGCTGTATGGTGCAACAAACGGCATTGAAGTTAAAGGCGCAAACTGTAAATGGTTGAGCTTTATCACAAGTGAGTTTTTACCTGCTCTGGAGCCTGCTCTCGAAATGAAAATATACAAAACAGCTCCTTACAATCAAGAATTGTATCAAAAGAGTATAGACACTGCCTACTTTATTATCGAAAAAATCATTGAGCCAGAAATAAAAAACCGGTGCTACTTAGTAAGCAACAGCCAACCCTCGATCGCTGACTTGTTCATGATTACCCCTATAATGGATTTTTTTTTAATGGAGTACAGTAAGGAGTGGTGCGAAAAGCACCCCTTACTGATGGAGTGGTTTAAAAACACCGCATCCCACCCCATGATCAGGCATCGCCTGGTCAAATGCAATTTCTGATAAATATGTTTATACGAATGTCAATGTTGAAATCATTGCTTGCTAATTATCTCGATTTTACAAAGCTGTTTCTTATGTAAAAAGCATTAGTAATGAGTAAATTACTAATTTGCATAACGTAAAACGACTCTTTTTTTTTTTTTTTTAAGGCACAGGGGGCATAATTGATGTTTTATACGTAAAAAATAACCTTAAACTGTATGCACCTAGCTTAAGCGTTGATTTTTTTTTTGGATAAGGGTAATGGGTATAAGGGGACATGTTGCCATAATCATTTTGATTTTACTACAACACAAATCATATATAAAAAGCTCTTCCTGATTTTATCCTTGTGAATTTTTTCAAATGAAGAATGTTTCATGAAGGAAGAATATTAATATCATTATTAATTAATAAAGGGATATTACAATAAAACCATCCAAAAACCCAACAACACAGCAAATAAAAACATCCATTTATCAAGCATGACTTCCAAATTATTCTTACTACCAGTTAGCAGATCACTTTTGGTCTCCGATATTGTCAAATACTTAAACTTAGATGTTGAATTAGTTTACGTCAAACGTACAGCTGATGGCTACGACAGCAAAGACTTTGTTGACAACTTCCCACTACAAAAATTCCCATCTTACTTAGAAGTCGATGAATCTGGCAACAAGTTTCCTTTGACTGAAATGGTTGCCATTTCTAACTACCTAGTTGAAAAGGCCATTGCCGGCAAAGTACCAGCTTCCAAAAAGGCCGTTGAGCTATTGTATGGTTCCAACTCTTCCGAAACTGGCTTGAAAACCCAAAACAGTATTTTAAGCTGGATTTCATTTGTTACCAGTGAATACATTCCACAAACTTCAAGTGCAATGTTAATGGCATTTGGTATTATTCCAAAAGATGAAAAAGTCATGAAGGAAAGCTCTGACACTTCTTTAAGCTTCTTTGTCAAAAACGCTGAACATATTTTGAAGAAGCAAGCTTATTTGGCTGATCCAAATGTCCCAACTCTTGCTGACTTTGCTGCTGTCATTCCATTTTACTACAGTATTGCTCATGGATGCACTGACGAATGGAAGTCAGCCCATCCAGAAGTTGTTTCATGGGCCAAGAAGGTCTACGCTCATGATTTTGCCAAAAGCAGCTTTTCAGATGTTAACTTATAAATGGTAAAACACTGATTTAGCCAAAGCAAAAACAAAAAAATTTAGAATACTTGCAGCAAAATCTACTAAGGGTGAAGAACAATTGCGTTTTTTGAAAATACTATGTACATATATATATTCATAAACATTTTATTTTTATAAATCAAATACTAATTATTTTAATTCTTTGTTTAAACATATACTTATTGATAAAAAAAATTTGCACAAAATGGGTGGTTTTCATCATTCCAAATTAAACTTTTATACATTAGTCTGGAGGTTTAATTAATACTGTTTGTTTACCCAGCTGACAAATGTTTCTAAACTCCGAGGTACTATATCGATTATTTTAGTACAATTTTGGATTTTTTTTTTTTCTTTAAAAAAAAAAAACCATCTAAACTGAATTATTATATGCTATTATTTTTCAACAAACTACTCAATCAAGACAGCTGAATTTAATAAAACAATAAGATTGCCAACACGAAATAAAATTTATTAAAAATCCTCTTTACTGTAGCTATTTTTTTTATTATTTAACAAAACTTTGGAAGAGCACTCTTTACTCAAGAAAAACCAAGAGCTATCCACACACAAGCAACAAAAGGTGAAATTACAATTGTATATTACATTATCCTCAGAATATTTAGTAATTTACAATTTTTATTCAATTTATAAAGCAGATAAAGAACACAGATTTTTGAAAAAACACAAAAAAAAAAAATGAGCAGCGGAATTGAGCAGTTTGCTGACATTCTCATAGAGCAAATGGTGTCTTCAATCATTGAAAAAGAAATAACAGACACATATTTGAATATGCATCAACCTACGCATATATTGAAGTACATTTTGTCCAACATGGACAACAATGATCTTTTCAACAGTGCGAACATGGCTATAATCTCGCCTAATTCCATAAATGGAGCAGGGAACACCTCAACAAACTACAACGGATCTGAAAATGTGCAGTACATTATTCCTACTACCTCACAAATCATAAAAAACCAACTGCCGGAAAAAATATTAAAAATGGAACAACAGCAGTCATTAAATTCAGCTGGTAATGGAAAAGCAGACAACAGCACAAGTTTAAATGGGAGTTTTAGCAATGGTGGCACTGCTGGTGGTGCAAATTCAGGCAATATAGCAAATAACAAAGATGAAAAGTTTTTAAAAGAAACATCTCTGGACATTATTTTGAGCCAGTCTACTACTCCCAATTTGCAGCCAGCCACAA
>JAJMDM010000127.1:0-136214 GCA_030573555.1 Hanseniaspora hatyaiensis (nom. inval.)
ATGACTGTACTTTCATCACAACTATCCTTTCTTTGTGACTGCTCTTTCAACATGACCATCTTCCTTTACAACGGCTATTCCCATGACTATTGTTGCTTCATCAATATTCTTGCTTGCCTCCTGCTCTTTTTCTACAACTACTCTTCCTTACGACCGTTCTTTTTCTACGACCATTTTTTCTCTACGACCGTTCTTCCCACAACACTCATTACATCACGACTATTCTTCCTTCATGACTGTTATTTCACCACAGCGGTCACCCAACACAACTATCTTTCTTCAGCGCTGCTCTTTCTCTACACCTATCCTTGCTTCATTGCTCTTTTTCTACAACTATTCTTGCTTTATTGCTGTTTTTTACCGCAACTATCTTCTTTCATCACTGCCCTTTCTCCACTACCATCCTTGCTTCATCACTGTCCTTTCTCCATAACTATCCTTTGACCACAACTATCTTCCTTCATCACTATTCTTTTACCAGAACTATCTTTCTTAATCACTGTCCTTTCTCCACTACCATCCTTCCTTTATCACTATTCTTTCTCCACGACTATCACCACATCCTCCATCCACCACAACCTCCTGCCAGCAATCCTTACCGCACATCCTCACACCACGACTATTCTTCCTTCATCACTGTTCTTTCACCACAGCGGTCACCCAACACAACTATCTTCCTTCATCACTGTCCTTTCTCCACTACCATCCTTCCTTAATCACTGTCCTTTCTCCACTACCATCCTTCCTTAATCACTGTCCTTTCTCCACGACTATCACCACGTCCTCCTTCCTCACAACCTCCTGCCAGCAATCCTTACCGCACATCCTCCTTCCTCACCTCCTCGCAGTGCCTTCCTCAGCGCTCTCGGCGTTTAGCGATCCTTTCGGTCTTAGCGTCTTCTTTCGTTTTCTCCGGTCGTATCTTCCCATCTGTTTTTCCCGCCTTTTATGGCCAGATTGTTGTTTATTTTGCTGCCAAACCGCATTATGGTCCGCTTTTTACCGCGGGGAATATTTCACCTTTTTAAAAACAGCATAGAAGTCATGTTGGGACTGTGGATTTCATGCTGACTACGCTGGTGAATGACGGTTTAATGAGGCGTTTGATCGTTTGTGCTGGCGACTAGCTGCTTGTGGCAGACTTTTTTTTCTCTGCGTCTTTTTCTCTCTTCACTTAGTCTCTTCCTTGCTCGTGGCCAGACTCCAAGAAGAACGACCCAGGAACCACTGCAAGAACAGTCATCCAGCGGCTGCCAGTCTTTGATCCACCAAGCCGTACACCGCTTTTTGATCAACCAAACAGTCCACAGAACTTTTTCTTTATCTCTGCCAAGAAACATGCCCTCTGCATCGAGCCCACACAACTCAGAGTCTCTGAGAGACATTGAGAACATAAAGTGTCTTTTAGGATCCGTCCTGATCGCTCTAGGCTCAGGAACTGTCTACTGCTACTCATACTACAACTCGCAGCTTTTTGAAAACTGTGACATCTCGCTGGACCAAATATCACAACTGTCTTTGTCTCTGTCCATAGGATCCGCGCTTTTAGGGCTGGTTGTTGGGCCTATGATCGACAAGTTTGGCTGCAACAGAATGTCCTATCTAGGCAGCCTGGAGACCTTTCTTGGGTACTTCATCATCCTGAGCAACTACAGAAAAAAGCAGAACGCAAATGTCTTTTCTATTTGCATAGCCTTGGTGATGGTTGGGATGGGATCCATCTGTGGCTTTTACTCATGTGTCAAGTGTGTCACCTACAACTTCCCCAACTCAAGAGGCTTTGCAGGCTCCATTCCTGTTTCATGCTACGCTCTGTCCTCACTGGTATTCAGCACTTTTTTCAAATACTATGTAAAAGACAACATTGAGCTCGTCTTTGAGATTTTCATGATTGCCTGCTCAACAATGATTTTCATAGGAGGAACTCTGATTTTCATGAGAAACTACGAAAAAGTCAGCACCAAAAACGACGACATGCTCCCTGGAACAAAAGACCACACTTCAGAATCAGCAGCTTTGCCAACAAAGACTGACAACAGCTCATCCGCTCTGAAAGTAACCAAGCCAATGGCCATAAAGAACAAGTCCAAAAGAAACGAGTCCTTTTCAAAGCAGCTGCAGGGTTCTTTGGCGTTTTGGGGTGCTGGTAAAATCAGAGAAACCCCTGAGTCCGTCATGGATTGCCCCAATATTCCTTTGCTCATGAATAGCGAGCAAAATAACAACAGCTCAGCAAGCTTTAATGAACTGACTTCAGGCTCCAGACGTGAGTCTGTCCAGTCCAATGCACACAGACTATCTGCGAATGGAACAAGCACCTCAAGCCCGTTGCTGATGCAAAACAGACAAACCTCGCACAAAACGATTTCCAAACAGAACTCAGACCCAACCAATGCAGACGATGATGTTGTTCTTTTTGACTTAAACATGAACAACCACGAAAGCATCACCTCAAACTCTGATAAAAACACTGTTAAGCCAACAAAAACGCATTTGATTCAGCATTCTTCAACGAGAAACCTGCCTCTGTATCCTACTTTGACTAGTAGCAAGTTTATTGGCTACTACTTGATTTTGGCAATAATGCAAGGCATAGGCCAAACCTACATTTACTCAGTGGGCTTTATTGTGCCATTAATTTTTGCCGGTGAGGACGTGGAAAATTTGAAAACAACTCCTGCTGACGTCCAGTCTGTTCAAGTTTCTCTGATTGCTATTTGTAGTTTTTTGGGAAGACTGACTGCTGGACCTATTTCTGATCAGCTAGTACTGAAAAAAGCTCAAAGAAAATGGAACATTATTTGTGCTGCTCTATTGCTGTCTGTAGGTTCATATGTGATCTCTCACTTCTCAGTCTACAGCCTTGAAAGTAAGATCCACTACTTGAACATGTGTTCTTGCATTTTGGCTTTTGGTTTTGGTATTGTCTTTGGAACCTATCCTGCCATCATTGTAGATGCTTTCGGAACAGAGCTGTTTTCATCCATATGGGGTATAGTAACAACTGGTGGCCTGGTTACTGTTAAAATTTTCAGCAAGTTGCTCAGCTCTGACTTGGAAAAGACTAATTGTGATGCTCTGGGGAACAAATGTGTTTTGAAAACCTTCACCATCACTTTGGCTTGTGCTCTTCTGGCTATGGCTATGACAGCTGCTATGATTTTCATCAAGTACCAAAAGAGAAAAGAAAGACTGAACAAGTTTCATCATTCTTACTTGTACTGATTTTATTTGAACCTACTTATTTGTTTCTTTATGTATTTATTTATTCTTTTCCTTCAATAGCATCATCAAGAAGCTGCAAATACAACATATTGCAAGAATAATATCATCTAATAAATTTTTAAGCCTGTCCATAAATCATATATGAATCAACTTAGCCTAATGTTTTGCTGTCGTATATATTTAAAAATATGTATATACATATATATATGCAACTAAATAGCTGATTGCTGAATGTCTAGAACTCTGCCTCCATCGTTAATCATTTGCAAAGCAAGCTTTTCATCAATTTCATTTCCATATTGGTCAAGGAACTTTTTTGGCCCTTTATTGTTAACAATCTCGTTAATATCATGGTTGATTGGCTGTTGCTGAATTTGCTCAGGTTGCTTTGCTTGTGGAGCACCAGTGCCGGCAACCTTAACAGTATCTTGACGCTTCATGATTTTTCCACCTTGCTGTTCTATAATCTTCAAAGCTTCTTCTTCAGAAATTTCCTTACCATCTGGTCCAACAAATCTCTTCTTTCCGTTGTTTTGGTGAATGTCTTCGACATCAACTTCAACAGCACCTTGAGTAGACAGTACAGTTTCGCTTTCTGGTCTGGCTTCTAGAGAACTCATAGTTAGATTGTCGTATGATTCCCAGTCTTCTAGCAGCAGGTCGCATGAATAGTCCCAGTCGTTTAACCATTTATTCTTTTGGCAAACTGACTTCAACTGTGGGGTACCGTAGGCAAAGTTCTTGTGAGTTTCAAAGAATTGGAAACTAGCACCAATGATTATGACCAACAAAGAAATACCAACAATAGTTTTGTTTTTGCTTTTGAAAAACTTAACAACAAATAAGTTTACCAATTGGGTAAAGGCCATAATCAGGAAGTAGTAAGCTGGCAGATAATGGTGCAAGAACAGTTGTCTGCCCATTAAGAAAAATGGCAAGTAATGTAAAGCCCAGCCAAAAATATATTCGGCAATTTGAACATAGTTGTTAACTTCTTCCTTGTCCATTAGAATAGGAATTTGTAATTGGTACTTGAAAATTTGAATTAAAACCATGCCGGCAAATATAGCAACGGTGGCTGATGACAACCACCAAGTAACGGCATTACCTAGCAAATATACTTGTCTGTTGTCTTTGGCCCAGTATGAAATACCTCTGGTTAATAATGGCCAAGTGGTTGGGTCTGATTGGTAGTAGTGAGAGTCAGTGAAACCGTTGTTAACAGACCACATTAACTTGTTTGTTTCCAAGAACTTGCCCCAGTAGCCCAGTTTTGGATATGAAATGGTTTCAGCGATGGCTTCGCTGTTTAGTAAGAATTCATTGGTGTTTAGTTCAATTTCCCATAAAGTCAAATGTGGCTTAGCAGAGTGGGCACAGGTTACTTCTTGTTGGCCATTGTCTGGCAAAGAAACAGGGTGGGAAAACAACAAGCAGCCGGTCATTGCATGTCTCAATCTAAACTTAGTCTCGATAGCATTAACAACTTCTCTGGATTCACCTGGAGCAGAGGCGCTTTGGTCAATTTCAACAACAAAGTCGTCATTTGGATCACCTTCAAATCCTTCAAACCCGTAAGCAGAAGCTTCCTTTTGCCAGTCTGCTTGAACAGAAACAGGTGGCTTGTGGTCATGAGAGTGGACTCTCTTGTGAGTGTTGACATGTCTCAATCTTATCTTGTCACCGTTTTTCAATGGTTCAAACTGGGTCAATGGAACAGTTGTTTCATTGTATTTTTCAACAACAAAATCGTTGTTAGTGTCAATGTGAGGATACAAAGTTAACTGTTGTTGCTCAGAACCACTGGTGTAGAAGATGTCGTGGGAGTGTAAATAGCCACCTTGGGTGTTGACATGCTTGATAGAAACAACAGAGCCGTAGCCAACGTTTTTAATAACATCTTTTGGAATGCTGTTACCTTTTAATTCGGATCTGTATTCAGATGACAAAATAGAGGCGCCATCAGAGTCATTGGTCAGTGTAGAAAAGTGAATCTGGAAGGATAGCAAGTAGATGACAGCTGGAATGCCCAGTAAAATAGAACCCCATTTAGAGGCGACAACAGTTGTCTTCAACAACGGAGTGTCCAAGTCAGAAACCATGAATACTAATCTTAAAATGCACAAAACGCCTACCCAGGCAATTGTGAACAAACCAACCCACTTAGAGGATAAACTCAGACCTAAGAAAACACCAGTCAGCACCAAATACTTCAATGATCCAAAGGAGGATTCGGAGAAGTTTTGATATTTCTTGTAGTAGTATGCAGCAAAACTGATGAACAAGATCAAAGGAGCATCTAGAAGGATGTAACGAGAAATGGTGATGAAAGCATTTTCCCAAATGAAAATCAAAGTACCAAACAAAGAAATGATTGGCTTAACACCTGAGGCTCTTAAAGTCAGGTACAGCAAAACACATGTGATCGAGCCGCATACTGAGGCAAACAGTCTCATGGCGTAGTAAGGAACGGTTTTTGGGAAAAAATCACCGATGTTTTCAAATAAAAAGTCTCCTTTGAAGCCGGCAAGGTAGCCAACCAAAGCAAACAGCATTTTGGTTAGAGGTGGATGCACATCAAAGAAGTAGGTACCGGTGATGTACTTGGCTGCGAACTTACCAAAATG
This sequence comes from Hanseniaspora hatyaiensis (nom. inval.), assembly GCA_030573555.1. Classification (NCBI taxonomy): domain Eukaryota; kingdom Fungi; phylum Ascomycota; class Saccharomycetes; order Saccharomycodales; family Saccharomycodaceae; genus Hanseniaspora; species Hanseniaspora hatyaiensis (nom. inval.). The sequence goes on from JAJMDM010000127.1 coordinate 5,853, forward strand.
GACTTCATCAAAGACAACAGAGTCAGGGTATTCTAGGTCCTTCAGTCTGTAGTAGAAGGTCACAGTCAGAACAGTGAAAATCAGGACGTACTCCAGGATGGATTTTGGTGATCTTAGGTGGTCAAGCTTGCTGTCCTTGTTGAACTCGGCAAAGCTGACGTATGATCTTTCAGGACCGTCCTTGACGACAACGTCTATGGTGGTGTCGTAGCTGAAGGATAAGAATTCAGGGCTTTGCTCGGAAGGGCTGTTTTTGGTTTCTTTGGCAGAAACCTTGGTTCTTTTCACTTTTGGACTCATTGCTGTGGTCAAGAAAACCAAAAGTCAGATAGAGAGAGATGGGAAGACGTGTGGTGGTTCTTGTTCTGTTCTGAGAACGTGTGTTTCTTGGTGTTTGTTATGTTCAGTGTGTGAAAGATTGAAGTTAAAGACGTGAAAAAGAGATTCAGAGAAGAAAAAGAAGAAGTAAACAGTGGAATGGCGGATGATCGCTTAAGGAAAGTCTGTTTAACGTTGGCATCAACGTTGACATGATCACTAACGCTGACATGAACATTAATGCTGTGATTGACGCTAAGATTGACGATATTACTGACCATAACAGTGACATTAACATACAATATCATTAACATACAGCGAATGCCATACAGCGAATGCCATACAGCGAACGTGTCCAGTAGCAGCACCTGCTCTAATCCCCAAACATCGACTACCAATCACCAGTAGGGAGCGGAAACAACCCGCTGTGGCCGCGGAAGAGCAGGCGAACTGTTTACGTGTCCTTTCGCGGACAGGGCGGAAAAATTTTATGTGTCACGTGGGCGTGAGGGGAACGTGACGTGGTTGGTTGGCACGTGAGCGTGAGAATAAAGCGTGACTTGCACAAACGTCACGTGTGCATAAAAATGAAACGTGGCGTGTTCAGGTGTCACGTGGGCATAAGAGGAAAACGTGACGTGTTCAGGTGTCACGTGGGCATAAGAGTAAAACGTGACGTATTCTAGTGTCACGTGAACATAAAAATAAAACGTGACGTGTTCAGGTGTCACGTGGGCATAAAAACAAAACGTGACGTGTTTAGTTGTCACGTGTGCATAAAAATAAAACGTGCCTTGCTTAAACGTCACGTGGGCATAAAAACAAAACGTGCCTAGCTTAAGCGTGACCACCCGGCCGCGCCTCCTGTGTCTGCGTCTTTTTCCGCTGGGTGGCAAATAAAGCTTCTAACTCAGGCGCTGTGTCCTTGGATCCCATGTCTTCCACACCATTTCCCTGCTTTGCCTCTACTGATTGCTTCAACAACTATCACTACACTTCTTTCGCATGAATAAAACAAAATCACTCAGGCGCACCAAAACCAACCAATCCACCGCTCCCAGATGTCATACCAGGACCAGTACAACGAGGCAGCCGCCGCTTTCAAAAACCAAGCAGATCTTCCAAAGGCTCTAGCCATTTTGACCAACCTCAACAACATACCATACAAAACCTTCCTGGACACCAATGCCAACGACTTCAACGCCTCAAAATCAGTCACAGAAACTTTGAAGGAGAAAATCATTGTTTCTCTTGGTGAAGTTCTTTGCGAGCTGAAGAAGAACAACGAGCTAGCAGAGCTTATTTTACAATCCCAAGACGTCATCTACGAAAATTTCAGAAGCAAGCTGTCCAAAATACTGAAAAAACTGATTGAGTTCTTCAAGATCGACAACAATGACATTGGCCTGCAAATCAGCACCATTGACTCCATGATCGACTTCGCCAACTCCAAGCAAAGAAAGTTCTGGGCAAACTCTTTGCTGATTGAGTCTGCTTCCCTAGAATTCCAAAACAAAAACTACAAAAAATCCTTGGAAATTCTGCAAGTAGACCTAATTTCCAGTTTCAAGAAACTAGACGACAAGGCTTCTTTGATCGACTTATACATTCTCGAATTCAAGAACTACTACCAACTGAAAAACTATGTCAAAGCCAAAAACTCTTTGATTGCGTGTAAGACTATTATCCAATCTGTTTATGTCAACAACTTGATTACTTCTGAGCTCGATATGCTGAATGGTATTATTTTCTGTGAAAACAAAGACTACCAGACTGCTTACTCATACTTTTACGAATCTTTCAACAACTACTACGAAGAGTACACCAAGCTGTTGGCCATAAGCAATGACAAGACAAGAACCCACAACAAAATACAAAAAGTCAAGCTTGCCAAGATTTACGAGATTCTGCTTTCTCTTTTGAAGTACATGATATTGTGTAAAATCATGGCTAACAAAGTCGACGAGATTGAATCCATTTATTCTTTACAGGCTTTCAAAGAAACGTTTAAGGAAACTAAGGAGTTGAACTTTATCAAGGACATTGTCAAAGCCTACACCGAAAATTCTTTGCTGGAATTCAACAAAATATTGTCCACCAACACCATTCAGGACCAGTTGATTTTAAAGCACCTGAGCATTTTGTATGACATGCTTTTAACCAATAATTTGATCAAGATCATCAGCCCATTTGACTGTATAGAGATCCAGCACATATCCAATTTGATAGGCATGCCATACACAGAAATAGAGGTAAAGCTGTCACAACTGATCTTAGACAACAAAATATACGGTAAGCTGAACCAAGACTTGGGGTACTTGTATATCTTTGAAGTGCCTAAAGAAGACACCATCTACGAGCAAGGTTCTTTGGTCATTAATGAGTTAAGCCAAATTTTAGACAAGTTGTACGAAAAAGCTTCTGTTTTGCAATAAATATCTGTTTTATATACTACTGTGAATCTTTTAAAAGCTTCAGCTGCCGCTTGCTTGGCTTTAATATTGTTGCTTGGCTGTCTGCTTCTCTGGCTTCAAGCTTTAAAAATACGAAATGCTTCTTCAGGGGTGTAGAACTCAAGGTTGTTATTCTCAGCAAATACTTTGTCACTGTTGCTAAAGTCTGTTTTCCTTCCTGCTGCATCGCCAACAAAAAAATCAACCTTTGCCTCTAAAGCCACGTCTTTCTCAAACTCTTTGAACATTCCAACTCCAGGTTTTCTGAAAGTTGAGAACTCCAAATCGTTGTAAAGCTTTTTTTCGTCTAAATCATTAAAATCATTGACTACTATTTCATTGTCTCTATATTTCAAAACACAGTTTTCTATGTCATGAATCAGCACTTTTGCTGGTGGTTTGTCATTCAGTGGCTGTGGGTTTTTAAGTATTTTATCAAATGGCGAAGACTTCAGCTTCATTGGAGCACATCTGGCCACTGCTGTGTCATACAAAGCCTGCTCTTTCTTAGACTTGGGAAGAGGCGATTTGAAACTTGAATAAAAGAATATGTTTTCTTCTCCGAATTCTTGGTAAAAACACTCCATCATCTTGACGACCTTGTCGATGATTTGCTTTAGTTTCATGTCAAGATGAAGTTGTTCGTCAATCTGCGTCACTTGCGTGGAGCCATAGCTGCTATTAGTGCCAAATTTCATTGGCCTTATGCCTCCCTGGTTGGAAAAAATGACCACTTTTGATCTTGGATGGGCTTTTAGCAAGCTTTTGATCAGCGAAAACATGTTTTCATGTTCGCCTGTGTTGGTTACTGCCTTGCTCTTTCTGTTGCTGTACCATTCCCAGTCGTCAGCGTTTATGGGGAACTTTTTCTTTGATCTGGTCTGTATCAGCGTGCTATCCATGTCAAAGGCAAAGACTTTGTCGTTTTTTGTGTGCCCAAAGCTTTTGGGAATGATTTTGAGAACATGCGGTTTCAGAGTGATTTTGATCTCCATTTGAAGTGGTTAAAAACGACTGGTGTATGGCCGCCTGTTCTTTGTTCCTTGGAGCAACAGGCTCAATCCTTTTTTATAAACAAAAACTCACAGAAAAGCTTGTCTGCTTTATAGCTGTATTCTCTAGGGATACAGGCGTGTCTGCTTTACAGCTGTATTTTCTCGTAATACAGGCGTGTGTGCATGGTGCTTATTCTCTGCTTACATGCTATTTATTTCATTTTGTTCACCTTTTTAAAATTTTTTTTTGTTTGTTTACACGTTTATTTGGTAATTTATTTAGCTAACAAAAAATGCAAATAAAGTCATCTTGGCACGGTTTAAAAACGTGCTACAACGTATATGATTAGCTGCTCTGGCATCAAAAAAAAGCAGTTAGTAGCAGCCAACAAGATTAAGCCAAGAACATATATCAGTTCGAGCATCACTTCCGTTTTCAAAGCTGAAATTTTGGCCACGGAAATTGAACCCATCCTAGACAACACACCCCTGAAACCAACAGTGCATCGCACATAGAAGATGGCAGAAACAAAGAAAAAAGCAGAAACAAAGAAGCTTACTTTTGGCAGGCGTACATGGAACAGAGACGACTTTAGAGACACAGACGCCAGCAGCAAACCAGCGGCAAATGGCCACGACAGCAGGGTTTCCACCAAAATAACGCTGCCCATGGGACTAGAAAAGAGAATACAGCGGCAATACAACCTGACCAGTGGCAGTGAGTCAAACGCAAAGCTTGTGATAAGAAAGCAGAGTTTAGAAGACGATCCAACAGAGCACAATAATGACTCCAAAAAATTCAAATGCTACACATGCAACTACCAGTTCAACAATGATCTGAAGCTGATAGAGCACTGGAACACTGAGAAGCACGTCTTGAGGCTAATTCAGTCGCACAATGAAAAGGTGGACAAAGAAGAAAGCAAGATCAGCTTTCCGCACAATTATGCAAAGCCATACAACGCCGAGGCTGGCTCTGTTGTTAAACAGCATTTGGAGTATTTACAAGAAACTATATATAAGCGCTGAACCATAAAAGTGGGCACATAGGGAGCTGCTGCTGCTCTGAACGTCATTCGCCTGAGTGTTTTTTTCTGACTCATGCTTGCTTTTAACAAGCAGTGTCTAACGACAATCCTTTCAAACGTAGGTTATTTTGCCAACAGTGCCGAAATAATCGATCATGTCAGAGTTCAAGCTTTCTTTGTCTTTTTGCAAAAACAGAGTTTCAACCAGAGAGTAGTCGATTTCAAACTTGAATATTTCATCAAGGGTCAGGTACTGCGCATTGGTGATGTACAAGTTTTCAGACTTCAAAGGCTGGTCTTGAAAAACGCCTGAAACATCGCTGGCAATGTACTTGTTGATCAGCAGAGAAATGAAGCCAGGAGGTGTTCTTTGAGTCAGCTGCTCGATGGTTTCAATTTGCTGAGCAGCCATGAAGTCTTTGATGAACTTGGAGTATCTTCCGTCGACGTCTTTGTTGACATAGTAGTCGAGGACCTCCAGAACGTCGATCTTGTAGACTAGGTCCTGGGAAGCAGGGATGTCGCTGGAGATCACAAAGTTGATCTTTTGTGGGATCTTGCCCTCGTCTTTGAGCAAATTCAGCTTGGCTGCCTTTCTTTTGGTGACTGCGTCGTTAATTTCTGGCTTGCTGTCTTTGTATAAGTTGTTGATGATGGACATGTTCTGGTCAAGATAGACACACGCAGCAGCAATGGAAACAAAGGACAGAAGAGCGATGTTTTTGGCAAACGAGTTTGGCAGCTTGCCTGATGGGTTGGTTGACTGCTTGTTCTGGTTCAGAACGGCTCTGGCGGTGGAGAAGTGTCTTCTGGCGGCGTTCTTGAACAGAAGCTGCGCAGGAGCTTTGAAGAAGGACGGCTTGCTGAACATGGCTGAGTGGATAAAAGGCGGAGGATGTGTGGTTTGAAAGCTGTCTTCGCTCTTTTTCTCCAGACAGAAAACCAAAGCACCCAAGAGCCAAGAACCAAGGCAAGCAATCTACCAATCTACCATTCATTCAACCATTGACCATCACCCACCACTCGCTGTGCCTTGAACCACTTTCTTCTATGTTGATCGGACATATTTAAAGTGACAATTTAAAACGACAATTTAAAAAGTTTCACATGGAAAAAACAAGTTTTAAAAAAAAAAAAAAAAAAAAAAAAAAAAAAAAAAAAAAAATTTTAAAAAAAAAAAAAAAAAAAAAAAAAAAACAAAATGAAAATTTTTCAGCATGAAAAAAAGAAACAGAAGAACGGAGACGAGCACTGAACAAATAAAGCTTAATATTCAGTATTGATTGATGGAATCACAAGCAGCGATGCTTTCAGATTCGTCTTGGATGTCAGCACAGAAGCTTCAACAGCCACTGGGAAAACCGAACAACAACGACCAACAACACGAAATATGAGTCTTTCCCTAACAAGACTGAGCCACCTGTGCGCCCACCTGCAGAACTCCACAAGAGTCAAGAACCCCATCACCAGCCTGCCTTATTCCGAGCAGAACCTAGCAATCACGTACAAAATGATGATGAACGGGCTGATCTCCTCCGTCCAGAGAGGCTCCATCAACGGGCCAGACCTGGAAGAGTCAATCGAAGTCACCACAGAGAACCTGGCCTCCAAGAGGCTGTGGGTTGGGCTGAAGTACAGAAACAACACTCCTGCCTTCACAGACGTTTCTCCGCTGTCAACTCCTTCTTTGCCAAAAAGACTGAATTACGAGCAGCTGAAGGCTTTTGCTGCCAACAAGCTGAGCAAGGACAACACCTTAAGACATATCAAGCCTGTCAAGCCTGGTGAGGTTGTTCTTGTAAGAGAAATTCTGTCCCAAAGCGATGACGGAAAGACCAACTTTACCTTGTCGCAAACCTACAACAACGAAAAGTACGGTGCAGTTATGGAGCTTAACGAGGCTGTCAGCAAAGGTGTCAGCAACTGTATACTGTTGCTGAGAGCCTACTAAAGCAGCTCTGCTATGAGTGGCATACTATTTAGGCAGCTTACTTGTATATATCAATAACAACCCTATGTTTAAATTTTTTTTATCAGTGTGTATATATGCTATTTCGCAGAGTAATACTGTTTACTGTGTGTGAAGACCTTTGGTGATTCTGTTGTTGCAGAACAATATTAAAACTGAACAATGGGGCCGGAACCAATGGATCTCCACTCGCTCATGTCAACAGAAAAGCTCTTCCACTTGGAAAAGTCAGTAGGCTCATAAGCTGGTTCCTGGTAAGCAGCAGGGCTTGGCTGGTTTTGGAAAGAGGCACCATGCTTTGCTGCTTGTTTTTCCAGCTCGGCTTTTAAATATTGAATCTCAGAATCTTTCTCTTTGATTGTGTTTTTCAAGGTGCTGATTAGAGCATGCAGCTCGCTTACTTTGTCGTCTCCGGTTGTTGCTGTGCTGGTTGCAGGAACGGAGGCTGGCGTTTCCGCTGGAGCAGGGGTGGTGTCCTTGCTGGAAGGTAGGTTGTTCTTTTTGTTTTTTAATCTTTCGATTTTCTTTCTGGCCTCCTCGAGTTTCTTGATTCTTATTTGCTCTTTAGAGTCTGCCTGGGTCTGTGCAGCCGCGTGAACAGTCTGGGCAGCTTCCTTCGGCTCTAGTTTGACTTCTTCGGTGGTTTCCTGATCTGGCACAGAAGTTTCCTTGGCTTCATCTGTGGTTTCCTGATCTGGCACAGTGTTGGCTTCTTCAGGCTCAGAAGTTTCCTTGGTTTCATCTGTGGTTTCTTGTTCTGGCACAGTGTTGGCTTCTTCAGGCTCAGAAGTTTCCTTGGTTTCATCTGTGGTTTCTTGTTCTGGCACAGTGTTGGCTTCTTCAGGCTCAGAAGTTTCCTTGGCTTCATCTGTGGTTTCCTGTTCTGGCACAGTGTTGGCTTCATCTGTGGTTTCCTGCTCTGGCTCAGACGTTTCCTTGGCTTCAGCCTCCCCAGCTGTCTCCTGCTCTGGCTCAGCTGCTCCTACAGCGTCCTGCACAACGTGCTCATCGTCGGAGGCTGGAAGAAGATCATCGTCGCTGACAATAGTGGTCGGTTCGTTTGGCATCTGGTCTTTTTTGGGTGTGGTGGCAGATGTTTGGTCGCCTTTCTGGGCTGTTGAAGAAGAAGAACAGGCTTGCTGGATATAATGCAATCCCCCCAAAAGTGCGCATCCTCCATGGCGCTACAGTAAACAGCAAAAAAATTTGCTTGTGATACACGTGACTGAAACGTGACTGGAAAATCTGACTGCTGCTTTTGCCAAAAAACGTGATCATCACTTTCAACTTCTGCTCGTGACTAAAACCGTGCCGCCGTGGCCTCAAGCATCTGGTTGCTCGTCTGGGCAGCCGCTACGGAAGAGAGACACTGCGTCCACAGCAAAAGCGTGGATAAAGAAGTTTGCAGCCTGCCTCGCACTCCTGTAGCGTGCACAAGACAAACATTGTGCTTTTTAAGGTGTTCGATCCCAGCCAAGGCCGTTATTGAATCCAGGGATCGGGCCATTTCTGCTTTGATGTTGCCGCTTTTGGCACTGCAGAGCCAACGAGCTGCCTCGTGCCACCGCGGTGCTTATCTTTGCATAGCTGGTCTGCACAGAGCTTATCGGTGGAGGATCTCGTGCTTGCCGGTGCTTTGGCTGGTAGAGCCTGCTGTCGCAACGGATGTGCTCCTGGCACTGTCTTTGCTGAGCGTGGTCACCAGTTTTTTATCATCAAATAATATATTTCCCAGCTTTTTATTCTTAGACAGCGTATTTCCCAGCTCTTATCATCAAGTAGTATAATCTTCCAGCTCTTATCATCAAATTGCTTAATCTTCCAGCTCTTATCATCAAATAGCTTAATCTTTCGGCTCTTATCATCAAATAGCTTAATCTTTCGGCTCTTACCGTCATCCGACTTATCATCCGGCTTATCCTCGAGCTTATCGCCGTACAGCCTATCGCAGCACAGCCTATCGCAGCCCTGCTTATCCTCCAGAGCCTATCGCTGCACCCGCGTGCATTAATTAAACCCTGGCCATCCCCCGCAGCGAGCCGTCCACCACGCGCAGCTGCGCAAATCGAACACACTGGAAACCCCCAGAAGCGAAAAAAAAAAGGCACGACTAAAAATTTTCACCACGCATGTGCGCCCGTCCACCGTGCTCCCAGTCGGCGCACGCTGTATATAATGCATATAAGATGCCAACAGCCAGGTAACACTTGTCGCACACTGCGCTCTTATGTGAACAAACACTCATTACACCCACAATCCAACCCAAACAAAACCATCAAACAACCACAACATGTCCGATTTCGAAGACGACTTTGTCGCTGAGCCTAACCTGAAAGAACTGATCACCTCCGACTCCTACAAGTGGATCTTCGTCGGCGGAAAGGGTGGTGTCGGTAAGACCACCACCTCGTCCTCCATTGCCATCCAACTGGCCACCAAGAACCCCCACAAGAACTACCTGCTGATCTCCACAGACCCAGCCCACAACCTGTCTGACGCCTTTGGCGAGAAGTTCGGCAAGGACGCCAAGAAGGTCACTGGTCTGAACAACCTTTCATGCATGGAAATCGACCCCTCCGCTGCCATGAAGGACATGAACGACATGGCCGTTGCCAACAAGGACGACCAGGCCTCCTCTGGCGGCTCCATCAGCGACATGCTGAACGGCGGCAACGGCGGCATGCTTGGTGAACTGACTGGCTCAATCCCAGGTATCGATGAGGCCCTGTCCTTCATGGAGGTCATGAAGCACATCAAGAAGCAGGGCGAAGGCGCTGAGTTTGACACCATCATCTTCGACACTGCCCCAACCGGCCACACCCTGAGATTCCTGCAGCTGCCAACCACGCTTTCCAAGCTGCTGGACACCTTTGGCGGCCTGACCAAGAGCATCGGTCCTATGATGAACTCCCTTGGGGGCCTGGGCAAGGGCCTTGACCTGAACGCCATGAACCAGCAGATGGAGGAGCTGAAGACCAACGTTGAGATCATCAGAGACCAGTTCACCAACCCAGACCTGACCACCTTTGTCTGTGTGTGCATCTCCGAGTTTCTGTCTCTGTACGAGACCGAGAGACTGATCCAGGAGCTGATCAGCTACGACATGGACGTCTCGAACATTGTCATCAACCAGCTGCTGTACGCTGACGGCGACGACGAGTGTAAGAGGTGCCAGGCCAGATGGAAGATGCAGAAGAAGTACCTGGAGGAGATCAACGACCTGTACGAGCTGTACCACCTGGTCAAGATGCCTTTGTGTGCTGGTGAGGTCAGAGGGCTGGACAACCTGAAGAAGTTCAGTAGCTTTCTGTATAACGAGTACGACCCTGAGACCAACAACGACCTTGTTTTCTCTTTGAAAAACGACTTCTGAGGGGATCTATATAGCGATATATATGCTGCGTGAACAGAGTGCTGCGAAGCCTGCCTTATACTTTCCTGTCTGCAATACACTATCTGTTTGCCTTATACTATCTGTTTGCCTTATACTATCTGTTTGCCTTATACTGTCTGTTTGCCTTATACTATCTGTTTGCCTTATACTGTCTGTTTGCCTTATACTGTCTGTTTGCAATACACTATCTGTTTGCCTTATACTATCTGTTTGCCTTATACTATTCTGTTTGTGTGCGTGCTGCCTGCCTCTCCTCAGCCGCCCCCAGCCTCTGCTCCAGCTTCATCGCCATGAACTCGTCACACAGCTTTTTGTTCTGGTCGTCCAGGATCTTGTTGTAAAGGATCATGTCGTTCAGCTTCTTTTTTAGCGTCTGTACCTCGCTCGCCAGGTACCGGTTGTTGTCCAGCACCCTGGCGTTCAGGGTGTCTGGGCTGGCTATGAATCCCAAAAGCGTGTGTTCGTCGATGGCTCCTGGCGCCGTCCCAAGGTGCTCCATGTAGTTCAGCTTCTGGAACACCGAGTGCTTGAACGTGTCGAAGTGCCTCTGGGTCTTGTCGGTGTAGGCCTCTGGGGCGGTGGTCTGGGGTGGCAGCGTGAGGCTGCTTGCGGCCGAGGTGGAGTTGTTGCTTGTGCCTGAAAGGGAGAGCGAAAGAACGGACATTGTGGGTGTGCTTTCAGCAGTGTGTTCTTGGTGTCTGCTTTTTCTCTCCAGTCTTTTCTTTAGGCATCGCCCTTCCAGCACCACTTGTTGCTGATAATAGTTAACGACTCTGATATGCTCTGCCTTGCAGCCCTTTATTTTTCACATCGAGCACCATGATGATACGCGCACGTGACGCTTTTTATGGTTTCTCTAGTTGCATATTTATTTACCTTTTTTTTAAATTTTAAAATGTCAATATTGGCTCTACGATTGCTGTCTCTAGAGACTGAAATATTGGCTGCACTGGTGATAATCTGAGATCACAGTGGGCTGGATTATTGCTCTCACTGGCAGCTTTCATGTTTAAGAGTCAAAAGCTTTCAATTGAACCAAACAACACCGTGTGGTCACCAGCCCGTCTTTTTTCTACTGCAGCTGATGTTTTAAAAACCCCCCCAGCAACAACCACACTCTGAATTTTCCATGTCAAACCACCAGCAAGCATCCTACTGGAGCTATCTCACGCCTCTGGCCTCTTTCGTATACAGCAAGCCGTTGCCAGGTAATGAAGTGAAAAATCCTGCTGAGCCTTTAAAGGACTTACCGGGCGATGCCTCCCTAACTGACTATCAGCTTCTCTGCAAATCAGTGCTGACGTCTCTTAATGAGCTCGATGACTCCAACAAGCTTCTTCTACTGGGGCATTTACGCAGCAGAAGTCTCAGCCAGGATTCAATTGTATCAGTGAACGAAGAGGTTCTGGCATTGCTTTTTCTTTATAGAGAACTACTCACTGAGGAGCACCACTTATCCACTCTCAGCCAATGCCTTGATACCGAAAATGGCCACAACCAAGCTCTAGATTTGTTCTGGCACTACATGGCCTTCAGCCTAGATCTGAGTGACCTCAAAATTCAATACAGAAAGATCATCATCCAAGAATTCAACTCCGAGTTTGCCGAGCTAGACACTTTCAATAGGAAAACTATTGGTTCACAGCTGACTATATTTAACAGTATTTCTTCAACTAATAAAAACTTTCAAGAAACCAATGAAACAAGTTACAAAATCTTTTCAAAAAACGCTGCTGGAATATTAAATCTTCAAAACAACGATGCAGAAAGCGATACCGAGGAATTTATTAACAAGAAACTGCATTTAAGCAAAGCCCAGCACACAGAAGAAAACACAAAAACTGAACACATTAGCAGTTTCTACAACTCTTTATCATCCAATGTCATTTTTTCCACGATTCAAGGCACTGTGAACGGACTATATCCCTGGGATAAGAAGAAAACTAACTCTGGTGAAAACAGTACGACTAATATAAGCTCTTTTTTCAACTATAGCACACAAGAAACGACAAGGCTGCCGAAAATTGTGGTTCAGTGCGTTGACTTGAAGTCAAATGAAACCAAAATACTTATGGAAACGAGGTTTAGCAAATTGCTAACTGTTTTGGCTACCAAAAAGCCATATGTAGGCATGCATGGTTTTAGTTTGGGCGATGAAATTACGATTAGCAAACTGTCAAGAAAAGAATGCAATATCAAGTATGATAACGCAGTTTTTTTGCCCAGCTCCAGCATTGAGGATTTTTTCCATAAACGATCTATTTGGAGTAAAATAAAACTAGGTTTTAGAGATCACTACAACTTGGATAACGGTGACTTGCATTTGTATTTAACAAAGGACTATCAAAGCAAGCTGGCTTGCAAAGAACAGAAAAAGTTGCCAAAGACCAACGTCATTATCAGTTTTCAAGTTTGCGATTTAAGATATCACAACAATACTCAAATGTGTGATGAAAGCCTTAATTCGAAAATTTTTGCTGACATTTGCGACAGCAGACTAAAAGCCATTTTGAGTGAAAACTCTGAAACTGTGACCAATAAGAAAATCACCATTGATGTTCCTGCTATAAGCCCAACCCTAGGCAATCTAGACTTAATCATAGAGCAAATCCAAACTGTTTTTTTCAAAATGCAAAAAGAATTACTCCTATTCGAAGAGAACATGGACAACTTGTTTTTTATTGCTAGCAATGAGTCTTTCAACTTACTAGTTATGTGTTTGCCATACTTGCAGTGTTACTTGAAAACAAATCAGCAAGACAAATTTAATCAATTCAGCTTTAACTATGACAAATACCCCATTAACTTCATAGACAGTAATTACTCAATGAGACATAGATTCAATAAGATAGGTATTTTAGGTATGAACATAAACCCTATGCACTCATCGTTGTACTACAACAGTCAGCATCCAAAAAATAAATGCAACCAGCTATTCAAAGACAGTTTGAATTGGGCTCTCTACCATAACATAACAGTATCTCTCATTGCTGATCTGTATGACTGTCACCAGTTTCCTTTGGGTGACAAATTTTTAATAGACTTTGTTCATCCTCATATCATTAGAGGAATAAATGTGCAAATGAGTCCTCTTGATGATGACGGTGATCAGATCTTTTCGGATGGCTTTGAAAGTCTGTCTAATCTGAAAGTTCCAGAGAATAGAAAGTTTGAAATAGTGTTGATGACATATCTGGTCACTTTTTTAAATCTAGGCTACGACTTGGAAAACACTATTCCTTTATTTAAGCTTTTCAGCAAGAATTTTGAGTCCAGAGCATTCAACAAGCTAACAAGAACACCTCAGTTGAAAAAAAAGCTGGACAAACTGAAAAGAGAGTTTGTTGACAAGATTGACAAGCTGCATGCAGACTGGAAAAACATTGATCCTGATTTCATATTGAAGTCGTTTGAAGAAGACGCCCAAAAAAGCGAGATCGACAAAATGCACTACATTTATTACTGCATGATCAAAAAAGAGCTGAATATCGGCAACGCAAACAGCTTTGATTTGAAGTATCTGATTCCCAACATCAGAGTAGCTGATGTCTGGAACAGCACTGAAGTGTATGACTTTTTCATCAAAAGCACAGTTTTCACAACATCTTCGTATCCTCAGAAGTGCATTTTGGACTTGAGCCTGGAGTCGAGGATCTTTGAGGACAAAAGCAAAGAGCAGTTTCTGCTCATATGGAAGCTCCATGACTTCACTAGCAGTTTTTTAAATATGAAGGGCGTTCCTGCTTTTTTGAGTGATATTGGTTGCAAATTAAAAGAGGATAAAATAAACTCCTGCTACGAAAAGAAAGTGGCCAAGCAGAAGAAAAAGCCTGTGAATAAAGAGTGCCTGCGAGTTTTGTTTGACAGCTACCTGCAGTACAGGCCTCCGGTGAACAACAGGAACCTGAACGTTTTCAACAATGAGATCCTGAATATGGTCTGGGACGTGTACGAGTCTAGTGACGACTTTGTAGCCGATCTGGCGTCGAGCTGATTGCTCTGTGCTTGCTGGGCAGAGGGCTTTGTCACTGGTGGTCAGCAAATGCTCCCAGCGCTGCGTGTCTGGGGCTGTTCAGGCTGTTTTCTCACATTGCAGCTTGCTTTAGATTTTGTTGACATGTCAGGCTGCTTGAAATTCTGTTCACATATAAGGTTGTTTTAAATTGTGTTCACATCTAAGTTTTTTGTAGTTTTCCTAAAACTTCCTTTTAAATTTTGTTTACTCATTGTCTTCTTTTTAAATTTTGTTCACATATATGCTTGTTTCTAGTTTTCCTCACGTATAAACTTCCTGTTCATTTTTGTTCACGTATAAACTTCCTTCTAAACTGTTCAAAACAGTGAATCTTTTTATTAAAATGCACTTTTTCTTGTTTTTTATTTTTTTTTTTTTTGGCTTAAAAGCAAGTGAACTGAGTTATTTAAACGCGTTCACTGGAGAAAACGTTTGTTCTAGTCAACATTAACTGTCAGCTTCAATTAGCTCTGAACACGGGGAGTACTTCTGGCTCTGACAACAGAAGTTTACTTTAAGCAACTATCCAAATAGGGGAATGACCAACCATCGGCCATTTCAGAGTAAGCAGAAAGCTACACGACAACATATCAGCTGCCCACAGAGATGTCAGTGAAACGCAGAGCTTCAATAAGCGATTTAGACAGAAAACCCAACCCCGCTGACGAGATATCCTACCAAATTAATCCCAAAAAAACCAAGCATGTTGAAGAGCAATCAAGCAACGCAGACCACACCAAAAACTTTTCCTTTGTAGAGGAGCCTACACAAGAAGTGCTGACTTTTAAAGACAGTGCAAAGACTGACGAAGAAGAAGACGTGATAGCCACCGTTGTCACCATTGGCAATTCTCCGTTGAAAGTTGATTTTGGCATCCGCAGAAGCTTTTTTGAAAACAATCCTGCCAAAGTGCTGAAAATAGGAAGATCATCACAGTGTCCTCTGAAAATAAACGATATTCTGATCTCATCGGTGCACCTTGAAGTATCGCTAGACTCCTCAGGCTCCAAAGACGCTCTGTATGTGAAGTGTCTGGGCAGAAATGGAACAAGCATCAATGATTTGAACACCAACAATCACGAAAAATACCGCCTGTACAACAACGATATCCTTGTTCTTGGAGAAAAAATCAAGCTCCAGGTCACCTTTGTCAAGAAGAGTAAATCAATCCACGATTTCTACACAATTGAGGAAGAGCTTGGAAACGGGCACTATGCTGTGGTGAAGAAGGGTTTGAACAAAACAACAAAAAAAAAGGTTGCTATAAAAGAATTCTACAAGCAAACCATTGAAGATTTGTACAAATTCGATAAGGAATGTGAGATTTTGGTTGGTTTAAAGCACGAAAACATTGTGAAATTGTACGATACTTTCATTGAGCCTATCCCGAATGAATCCAAGTTTTTCAAAACATTTTTGGTTATGGAGTATGCCAACGGGGGTGAGCTGTTCAACAGAATAGTCAGAAAAGGCAAGCTAGGCTTAGATGAGTCGAAAAATATATTCAGACAGCTGCTTTCAGGAGTCAAATATTTGCATCTGAACCACATTATTCACAGAGATATAAAACCGGAAAATGTGCTTTTAGAAATTAAGTACCGTGATCCTTTGAAGCCAAAGCATGAGCAGCAGCTGCAGCTGGGTCCATGGGACGAAAATGAGTTGGACATCACCGTCAAACTAGCTGATTTTGGGCTGGCTAAGTTCATAGGTGGCAATTCAAGCCAAATAAACAACCATGTTATGACCAAGACAATGTGCGGATCCCCAGGCTATGTAAGTCCTGAAATACTCTCAAACTCAGAGTACAGTGAGAAAACAGACATGTGGAGTTTAGGTGTTGTTTTGTATATTCTGCTGTGTGGCTTTCCGCCTTTCAGTGACCAGCTAGGGCCTCCTTCAATGCGACAGCAGATCATGGAAGCAAAATATGCTTTTTATTCTCCCTACTGGGATGAAATTCCTGATGTTGTGCTGGATTTGATCTCAAATCTTCTGCAGCTAGATACCAACAAGAGATACTCGGTTTTGGATGCTGTGAATCATCCTTGGTTCAACGACATTATTCCACAGTCACAGTATCATAAGTTCATTAGCAGAATAGCTCCTTCTCAGCAGCAAGACTCGTTTTTGTCTCAGCAAAAAAACAAAATCTTCAGGTAAGTTCTTAATGATTGTCGTATAATTGTTCATTTGATTTAATATATATGTGTATATATAAGCTAAGCACTAACGTTTTTGCTTTCTACTTTGAAGAAATGATAATAAATAGTTGCTGTCTACCATTGAGAAATAGTTTCCAGTTTTTCCTGTAAACTGTTTTTTGTTTTGATTCTCATATAGAAAATATCACAGTTTTTATTTGAGCACAGCACTTCGTTATGCAGGGATCCAGAGCATCTTTGGCACTTAGTCCACAGTTGGTTGAACTTTTCCTGCAAATCTCTAACCTCAACCAGTTTGTCTAGGTAGATTTTGCTGGTGTCTTGAGAACAATTCTCACACAGAGGGCCCTTGTCATCTTTTTTCAAAGGATTCTTACAACTCTGGCAAGTTCTGACTTTCTTCAAGAATCCCATTAATGCCCCAGTTTTCCCAGTTGTAATTGTAATTTCAGTGATGTTGAATTTTGCAACAGCTTTGTTTTCTCCTATAATTGGCCCAATGATTGACACTATAGGGTTTTTCAACTGTTGGTTCAGGTAATATTTAGAGTCAATAGGAATGTTATTTTCTAGAACATACAAAGGATCTTCTGCCCTTTCATATAACTTCGTATTACCACCAACAATAACGTAGTCAACTCTGTCACCAACCTGAGGGCCTGTTCCTTCTCTCTTGGCAATTTTCTTAGCCAGCACAGCGTGTGGCTGGGGGTTAGTATAATTAGGCGCTAAAGCTTTGGAAATAATCAGCTTTGAAATGTCAATATTGTTTTTCAAAACACTCTTGATTACTTGGTCCAAATATTCTAGCCCCTTTTGCACATCTCTATCAATCAAAATATTCTTCAGCATTTTATTCATCACCAGAGACACTAATGGGCAAGAATCTCTTCTCACCGATGCTAGACCTTTTTGGTCCAATTTATCATAATTGTTGGGATTGGTCCAGTACAAACCAGCATATCTTTTCTTATTAATCAAAAGATATGGGAAATAACATTTTTCAAATTCTAAGTTGATTGGATTTTTGAAAATCTTTGAAATTGCAGTGGCAGCTTCGCCACCTAATGCCATAGATTCTTTCAGGTCTTCAGTACCAAATTTAATCATAACAGAATCGGTGTCACCATACACGACAACTGCGTTGTGTTTGTAACCATTTTTGATTGTGTAGTTGTTTTCCACATATTTTTTGGTTTTTAAAATCATTTCTCTACCAAAAGCAGTGACAGAAGAGGAAATCTGTAGACACGGCAGTTTACCAATGGTTGCACCTGTGAAACCATACACAGAGTTAGCGGATATCTTCAAAGCCAGTTGCTTACCATCAAGAACCTTTTTTCTGAAAGGATCAGTTTCCGATTTAAGCTGCTGCTTAGCTCTTTTTCTAGCTTTAATCAGCTCATCAAGAATCTCCGGTAAAATTCCCTTCTTCTTATGCTCTTTAACAAAGCAATCCCCGTTTGGCGTTATGATATAATCTTCGTCTTTTACCAGCTTCAGTCTTGATATGGTTGTTTTGTCTAGCAATGTCGTGTAGCATAAATTATGCGCCATAATAATCGAAGGATATAGCGAGTTGAAATCCAAAGTTGCTATAGGAATGTTGTAAAATCCTCTTATTGGCTCAATAACTGTCGCACCTTCGTACTGCTCATCTGAACCGTTTTTTCCTGTCAAATTTGGTACAAGTGTATCGATTGATAAACACTTTCTGAAAATTTGCGAGATGACTTTGATCTGTTGCCCTCTTGTCAGCAAATAGCTGAAAGGAACACCGGTTACTCTACTCATTTCAGTGTAGTTAATTAGCGGCATCAGTTTTTCTAATAACTTAAGAGGCAGCAAAGCATCTTTCAAACAGTAAATCGCCAGTCTTCTTCTTGTGTCTGCATCACCATTATGAAGATCAGTAATGATGGAGTAGTGAACGTCTTCTTTTTGCTCATTCAAAAAATGAGCAGATACCGCATTCAACGTGTATGATCTCAGTTTGTATTCTCTTCGAATAAAAGCCAAGATATCTAGCTGAAGCCTTCCTGAGATGTTAATTATTTTATTGTCTCTGGTTCCCAAGGCTTTTGAAGTGAAAGTGGATACTTTGTAGTTGTTTTTGACATTAGTTAGTTTACCAAAATACGGGAAAGAGTCTAGCTTCAGACTCTGTGCCCTATCTAATAAATAGGGCAAATCAAATCCTTCAATGTTGTAGCCTATAATAACATCAGGGTCAACCTCCTTAACAAAATCCTTCCAAGCTAAAAGCATCTGCTCTTCTTTATTGTAGGAAAATACTTCGATTCCGGATATTGGCGAACATGAGTTGACGGTAAATACATTTTTTACAAAAGGTTGCCCTGATGCAGAACCTTGCACGTTCACAACATTGGCTATCTGAATAACAGGATCAACGCCTGGTTCAGGGAAAACACCTGGTCTACCAGCACATTCTAAATCAAAAGACAGAATTCTTAGTGGAGCAAACTTGGACCATTCAGCGTCATCTGCTGAATGAACAATTAAATTCCGGTAATCAACACATGTCTCAATCTGGCAATTAGACAGTTTGTTGCTTTTGGAGACAAAATTGTGTTTGCCTTGAGGTAAAGTCAACCACGACATTCCAACAATTTTCAGATCTATCATTAATCTCAGCATGTAAGCAATGTTGTCAAAAGTGGTCATTTTTTCACCGTAGACAAATCTGCCTGGAAGGTCGATGTTACCGTCTTCAAACTGTTTTCTGATTTTGAAAATTGCACCGTGATTGTTGATGTAGATTTTCAAAAATGGCAGTTTCGAGTCACCTTGATAGCCCCATATGTTGTGCTTGTAGCATTGCTCGATTTTGGTCACTTTTTCGCTGTTGATTTCGCCTTCTTTGTCGTTGTTGCTGAAAAAACTGTCGTTTATGTAGTTCATCAGTGAGTCAAGCTCTCTTTTCAAATCAGCAGGCTTGTCGTGGATATTTCCATACGGCGATGGGACATACAAGTAGTGTTGGAAATTGGTAACTGTACACATGATAGAATAGCCATTATCAGTAACACCAAAAAATCTTACGGCAGACTCGTTGTTGTGGTAGCATTCTTGAGAGTCAATCTGCTGGAAATTTATATCCCCTAAAAAATCATGGTTGACGTCTTTTTCCACTAATGGCTTTCTGCTCCATGTCTGTTTGACTACAATGTCTTCAGGTGTTGACTCTAAGCTTTCCAGGATTGCTTGGTCAGTTTTTGCACTCGGAAGCTGCGTGTTTAATTTATCCTTTTGCTTGTATCCTTGAGCGACATGTTTCGTGTAGTGGGTGTTGTCATCCAAAATGTTGTCCATATTGATCGACTGAAAATCTTTGGTGATCGGTTCTGACATTACAGAGTGATCGATGTTAGACTTAAACTTTTTTGATTGGCTGCTTTCGTTGTTCACAGACATAGCCAGGTCTTCAGACGAGGAAGTCATCTCATCGACGTTTCTTTTGCTGGCAACGATATCTTCAGAGCTCATTGCTGCGGTTGTGTATGCTGTTTTCTGAGAAAAATATTGTGCGCTGTTATCTGCTTTGTGGTCTTCTTCCACAATGCTTTCTAGAAATCAACCAAGAAGCACCTTCAAGTAAGATCATATCCTTTGATTCACCCCTACTTGGCTAGGCATTGACCAGTGATCCAGAACAGCTTTAAATATATTTTAAAAAGGTGAAAAAAAAAATTTTTACATGAAAAAATGCATTTACGCGTTTCGGACTTACCTGCACGTGCGCAGCCCAGAGTGAGGCTGCGCCGTATATGCGTGCACAATTATATATTGAATATTCTCTGAAGAATGCTGATCAGCAGAACAATCAAAACAGGCAGCAGAGCCCTCAGAAGGACCATGCCGTCTTCAGCAACCTCCTCTTGCTGGGGCTGGGGCTCTCTGCGGAACCGTGGGCCTCTCTGGGAGGTGGTGAACCTGCCGGTGAAGGGGTCAAACTGGAAAGACTGGAAGTTTGAGTTGCCGCCGCTGAACATTCTGAAAAGGTCTTCCATGTCCATGTTGTCACTGAAAAACGGGTTATGCGAGTGCTGGTTGAAAAAAGGAGATGTTCCAGCATTTCCTCTTCTTGGGCCAAATCCAGCGGACGACGGAGCATTGGTGTGGTTCTGCTTGTTTGAGTAGTCCACACCGTCAACGTCGTAGTCTTTTTTCTTTCTTTCGTCGTTAAGATGCTCGTAGACCTTGTTGATCAGCTTGAAGCAGTCTGGCGCTTTTTCGTGCGGGTTCTTGTCTGGATGAAGATTGATGGCCAGTTTTCTGTATGTCTTTTTCAACACAGCAGGAGTGATGTTTGCTCTGTCTGCGTGGTCCAGGTCCAGGATCCTGTAGTAGTCGTAAGGCTTGTGCTTGTATGACGACAGAGTGTATGTGTGTATTCTTTGGATGGCAACTTCCTGTTGCTTGGTTGCAGAGGGTCTGCTTTCCTCTGAAGACATGGTGGGGCTGTGTGGAGAGATGGTGTGTGGAGCGCAGGGAGGGCCTGGTGGGGGTGAAGAACAACTGTGTGTGTCTGCTGGTGTGCCTGTGAAAGGTCTGGTATTGGTGTCTTCTAGCTCTTCTTTCTTTTCTTCTTGCTGATCGGAGAAACAAGATTTTAAAAAAAAAAGCACCACCTGTATCCTCTCCGTGTAAAGTAGCCACTGTCTTTGACTCAGCTACAGCGTACTACAGCCATGATTCCATGCATTAGGAACATTTCGACCATTACAATCATTCCAAATAAGATATTTCATCGCTCATTGAGCATTGTAGAAGCACTGAGACGAATAGGCGCTCGTTATAGTCAATACTGCCGCTCGTTAAGAACTTTCCAGAACTGCCTTGTTTGAGAAAAATCCTGAGAGTGAAACTTTTGATGCGTGGCGGGTGTGCAAGACAAAGTGTGTTGAAAAAGCGCTCGTGGTGGGCCAGACGGGAGAAAGACGGGACAGGACGGAAACGGGCAGGTCGTTGTGGCGGGGTAGAAATGGCGGCAGGACGGAAACGGGCATGTTTTTGTGGCGGGGTAAAATAGACACATCTTTCTTGCGCACGTGACTTACCAACATAAGCATCCATGGCATCCGCTCTCAAGCCTGGCACATCATCCTCTTGCACGAAGTGGTCTAGGGATCCACGGCTGCAGCAGAGCAATGCTGCTCGCTCTGGCAGCTGCCACGAGCTTTGCTAATAAAGGACGCTGTTGCAAGTGCTTCAGTAGCTACTCCACGCAACAACCACTGCCTGCACCAGCCGCAAAACAAACCGCAGCATGTATGGACATCTAGGTGCCTAACGGCACCAGCGGTTGCTCGCCATTAAACCCTCTATATATGTATATATACAAAACCATCTCTTCTCCGACGCAAGGACTCTCCTCTTGCCTCTGCTTAGCTCTCGGCCTCCTCGAGCTCCTTCATTCTTTCTGAGATGATCCGCTGTATCTCGTTGTCGTCCAAATCATCCTTGCTACTCGACATGAACCTCAGCTTTTTGTTCAAAACACTTGCCACGGACTCAGGAACAGCATTCAACGGAGTGCCGCCCACAGCCGTGTTTGATGGGCTACTCTTGGCTAGCTGCTTTTTTCTGATGATCTTCCCACTTGGCAGCACTTCAAAGCTAGCAGGGTCGTGCTTAAACTGTTCCTTTGCAGAATCAAAGAGCGGATTCAAACTCGACATCAGCGTATTTCTTCTGCTACGTTTCTTCACTTCTTTACTGCCGTCACAGAACTCCACTTTTTCAAAATTCTCACTTGTTGTCTCATTAGCACTTGACTTCTTGCTCAAATCCTCGAGCTTTATGGCCACTTGCTCAGGTGTGCATTCATCGTTGGCAATCGTGTGGATTCCAGACTGGCTTTTTTTGCAGTTTTGAATGCTATTAGAATCACTTTGTCCAGCCGTAACATCACTGCCATTTCTCTCATTATGCAAGTTTTCCTCAGAATTACTATTATCTGTGTACAGCTTTTTTTTAAGTTTATCCTTGTATTTTTTTACTGTGCTTATGTCTTTTTCCCAGGTCCATCCCTGCTGAAGTTCCATATAACTGTCAAACTCCATCTTCTTTCTAATTTCATCATCTTTTTCCAATTGAGCAAACACTGAAGCATCCGATGGTGAGAATATATTGATCCACACTTTGGTTAGCATATCAAACAGCATCAGTATAACAAAAGATACAATGATAGTAGCCCACATAGTTGGATCAGTGCCAAAGTGCTCATAAAGTCCACTTTTCACATCATATATCATGACATTATCAGAATAAATAGCAGGTAAGAAACAACTCCAAACAAGCCATCCTCCGCAAGATAATATCGTGGATGCAAACTCTATCGGTGAACGATTTCTCATCTCTAGGAACTGCAGCTTAATGTTGATAAAAAAAATAACAACAGTAAAATTGACAAATCCAATGCCGTATATTCCATTGTCAATTAAGGCTCTTGAGCCCCAAAACATTGCTGATGTGAAAGTTATAAAAACAGCGTTCAACGCAGCTGCAACTATCCAGTGTATGAATATTTTGAAGTTGAATCCTTGTGACAGTCGTCCGAACGTGTAGAGCTCAGGAATTGCTAGCAAAGTTGAAGCTTTTAAATCTTTATGGAACATCCCTATGCACAATACAGGCAAAGATGTGAACAAAGTGTTGAACATACTCAAGGACCACGGCTCATATAAGGAAGTTCCTGAAAACATCGTCCATCTTTGGTATATCATTTGTCCTAAGTAAAACATTGTTTCTTTATAAAACGTTGCCAGTATAAACAAGCACGTTCTGCTGTAATTATATCTGCCATGGACTAAAAGCAGCTTCAACAAGTATCTGAACTGTCCAATCGAATAGTCTGATGTTCTTGAAGCTTGAAGACCTTCTTTTCCAGCTATACCAACACCTATGTCAGCACTTTGTATCATTGCAATGTCATTTGCACCATCACCAATAGCTAGTGTTACTGCAGACTTATCTTTGTTTTTAACTGCTTTAACCATGTCAGCTTTTTGAGAGGGCGATGCTCTGCAAACAATTACAGAATCACATTTCATACACAAGTCATAAAATATTTCGGTGTCCATGACTTGCAACTGCTTTAATGTTTGCCCGTCAATAACAACTACACAATGAGCTACGCTTTCATTCAAAATCTCATCGTATGCAGTCATCATCTTTAATGTTAAGTTGTCGTCGTCTTTGTCTAAAATGACAACAGAAGAATACTCGTATATTAAATTACAGGAATGTCCTATGTTAATTGCTGTTTCTCTTTTATCACCTGTCAGCATCCACATTTTAATTCCTGCTCGTTTGAATTTCTCTATTGCTTCTGGAACACCTTCCTGAAGTTTGTCTTCGATCGCTGTGGCTGCTAGCAATTGCAAATTTTGTTCAATTTCTTCACCAACTGCATCAACTTTTTCTTTTCTGTTTTCCAAACTGATTTTCGCTTCTTGGTACTCGACTGACCACTTCTCATAGTCCTGTTTGTCTAGAACTTTGTAAGCATACAACAGAGTTCTTAAACCTTCATTGGAAAATTCATCAATGGCATCTAAGCATCTTTCCAAAACATACTCCTCATTGGAAAGTAAACTGCTGTCTCCAATATACTGTTCAATTTCGTTTTTGAAATTGACCTTTTCAATTAATTTTGAATCCTGCTGAAATTTTAATTTGGAAAGCCTGTTGTTATTTTCTTCTCCCTTTTCGCCATCTTTATGATGAAAAGCATCAGACATGTAGGAAGATTTGGTAGGTTTGTATTTGGCCATTTGGGCTTTGTGGTGCTCTAATTTACTTTCAATACCAATGTTTTTGATAGCTTGATTGCTTTCTTCTATTTCTTCAACCAAACTGTCGATATTGTTGGGTATATCTAGATTGTTCCCAAATTCTAAATTGACTCCAGATTTTCTTCCGTCCATTGAGACCTTTGAAATGCTGTTTCTCATTTGTTTCAACGATAAACTTGCTCTTGATGCAATATCATTAGTGCTCTTACGGTTAACATTGGAAGACCTCATACCCCCTGAACTATCTAAATGTGTCAAAGCCAACGATTTTCTTGTTATACCAGACAACCTGGCATTCATAAATGACATTGAGTCTCGAGTATTTGCATTTAATGACTTTCTCTGTTCCAGAAGTACTTCGTTTTGTAATTGCTTTCTGTCATCAGTATGTAATTTGCTTTCTTTAATTTTTGCTATAGTCATGTCTTGGTTTTCTAGTCGTTCTAAAATTGCGTTATCAGCGCCTTTGGTGATCAGCAAAATTTCTTCACTTGAGCTTTGATCCTGGCTATCAAATGATTCTTCAATCTTTTTGACAATCACTGACATTCTTTTTCTATCAGAATTAAATTCAATGTAATCCAAAACTTCAAATTTTAAAGTGACTGATGGGAAATCAAACCCATTTGGATATGTTTTCAAAGATACAATATCATTAACCTTATCAATCATAACGTATCCCATGTCTCTAGCGGCAACAATGAGGGCCAGCTCATCAGGAGATGCTGCTTGATATTCAATGCTGTCATTTGAAGAACCCAATTTTTGAGGCAAGCATTTATGGCATAAAGAAAGACATAATAAAAAGAAGTTAACTTTCTTGGCAAAAACAGTATTTGGGTTCTCTTGAACATACTTGATTAAATCAGTGGTTGTTTTTAACTCAGGCAGTTCCATAACTTTGTTTTTATTAGAGTTCAGAACGGGAGAAGCGGTAACTTTACTGAAATCTGTTGCATTTGGATCAATGATACTCTCGTGTAGTTCCAATGAAGGCAGCTCAATGTTGTTTTGGCTTGCTGGAATATCAGAGGCTGTTTCTTGTTCTTCAGTAATTTTGTTTAAGCCTGAGTATTTGTGCTCAATCATAGACGCAATACTAGGTCTCCCTGAGTAGCTTGTTGAACCTGTGTTGTTGAAATCAATAGATGTTCTTTCTTTTTCATTCAAAAGCTTCGAATTTGCAGATAAAGCACTTTGAGGCAACAACTTTTCAACAAAAGAGTAATCAGCATCAGCTTCGTCTATTTTTGATTGCCCGAGTGAATGAGCCCAGCTGGTACCAGAAATAGAAAATTTCTTGAAAAGCATGATGTTGTCGGTCAAAGTCCCTGTCTTATCGCTGAAGATATAGCTAACCTGGCCAAGCTCTTCTAATATAGTAGCCGTACGTGACTCCATGGAGATGTTGCTTGGTTTATAGTACATATCAATATCCCATTCCATTAACTTGCTTTGCATCAGCTTGATCAATTCCATAGTAACGTATAACGATAATGGAATTAATGTGTTGTACATGATAATGAAACTCATCACAGATGCTGCAGTTGTTACGCCATGGTCCATAAAATACCAAGCTTTGTTGTTAAAAACATATTTACTTTCGTATAGTTTAGCACCAAGAAGCGAAAATAATGACATGGATAAAACAACAAGTGCCATAAACACAACAATCATGTTAATACTTTTTTGTAATTTAGGAGCCTTAACTCTAGGGGCTTTAATGGCATTCATTCTGATTTTCGTTTCTTCGCCTGAGTACAACACCATTCCAAAAATCTTTTCAGTGTTTCTCAAAATCGATCCTCTTAAACAGACGTTGTCCATGGAAACTGGATAAGTAACAAATTCTCCTGTCTCTTTATTGTCAAGAGTTTTTAAATTTCCCTGAAAGTTGTACAAATCGTTATTGGGCAAGTCAATGTCTAATTTTGCTTGAGACGTTTGGATTGTTGAGGCGTGGTAGTAATTTTCACTCAACTGTGGGTGAGCATTTTTTACTTTTAAGTTTGTTTCACCATCCAAGTCCTTTGTTTCAACAAAGATCTGGTTGTTTTCTACATTGGTCGAGCTCAGTATCAGTAGGTCAGCAGGGATGTTTTCATTATTGCTCACAATAACAAAATCACCTACCCTCAAGTTGTGCCATTCAGTCTTTTTAATTTGTATGTCAGAGCCTTGGATCTGATTTGCCATGAAAAAAACGTTGTTGTTGCCTTTTCTGTTGCTAAAAAAGACGTTTTCATCATTATGTACTTTTTTGAACTTTGAGATCTGATCTATTTCTTCAGCATCGCTTGTGGACTTGTTTCTGCAAATCTTTTGTCTGATAAAAGCTAGTATTCTGGAGCGTTTCCATACTTTCAATGACTTAACTCTTAAAACCTTTGAATAAACCTTGTTCTGGTTTTTTTTAAACACAATATTTGTAAGCTTCTTATTCTCGACACAATCTAGTTGGTATCTTTTGAAATCATCGTAGCCTTCACGCAAAACCGAAATGGATATGAAAATCAGTAGTGGAATTATTGTCGTGTACGACCCCGTGGTTGACCATCCAGGAACCATTTGAAGAACGGAGATGATCAAAAAGTAGGAATTGGCAAACTTTTTGAACTGAAAAAGCAGCTGCTTGGGAATAAAAGACTTCAGGGAGTACTTTGTGGAATTGATCTTGTTGTCCCTGTATGGCTGGTTTGTGTTTGGCTGGAGCAGAAGCTTCTCCTCGTTGATTTGGAACTCATCAAGGATGTGGTGCAGCGACTTGTCAATGCTTATAGGGATGTGCCGCTGATCACTGGTTTCGGGGCTAGATTGAGAGGTGCTCTTGGCAATGCTGCCGGTAAAACGCTCGATCATTGTCCCTGGTGCTACTGTAAACAAATAAAAGCTGCAAGGAGCTTGCTATGTTGGATGATGTTTAAACGAAAGATGCGTGCTGGGGAAGACGCCGTCCAAAAAGCTGGCTGCTGGTGTCTCAGAAACGATGTGGCTTCGTGCAGAATGGGCTGTTTCTGGGTATTCTGGCTGCCTTTTGTCAGTTGCTTGGTTCTAAGAACCTACAGGCAAAATTAAAAAGACCCAAATGTGCTCAAAATCGAGGTGCTACACAGCCAAACCTGGAACTGAATGCCTGCTGGAAGTTTGCTCAGCAGGTCCTTTTGCTGTGGAAACGAGGATCGCTATATGTCTCTCGTACAATATGCGCTGGAGACGGCGAGGAGAAGCGGCTGGTTGGAGAGATCCAAGCCACGTTTTGGCGGGTGGTCACGCGCGGATGATGCGGAGGGTGCGGAGAAGGCCACGTGCGGGTAAAAAAAAAAGTCACGTGGAGGAGCTTTTGATCACGCGCAGAAATCTCAATGTTGTCACGTGAAAAACATCTGAAGGTCACGCGCAGAAATCTCAATGGCGTCACGTGAAAAACATCTGAGGGTCACGCGCCAGAAAAAACAAAACCGGCCGCCACGTGCAGCAGCCTTGCCAGAAGCGTCCTCCCCCCACCAAAGCAACACCCGTTTCTACCTCCTGGCCCTGTTCACAACTCTCAAAAATAGCAAGTTTGCATTTCTACAACTCTCCTTTAAAAAAAAAAGTGTTTGATTAAACATAACCAAAAGCTTTATTACTTTCATGTTTCAATTATTTTTAACAGCCAAAGCTTGTTTTTAAATGTAAACTTATCCTTTCCATGATTAGCTCCGCCAGAGCACAGCCCGCGCACCGGAAACGTTAATTTTTCACTTCAGCACCGCATTGTTGACATGCATGTAAGCAAACTTTTTTTTTTTTTTATTAATTTTTAAATTAAATGTATATTTTAGTTTGGTTCCATGATGTTTAATATGGTGCTTCTGATGTGTTGTCAACTATAAGTACAGCAAAATGTGCACTCTTTGACTGCCAAGTTTTTATATAGAGCCTGGTCCATAGCCCCCAAAAACCCCATTTCTATCACAACCAGAACCCACCCTTCACAGAACATGTCCGACTACCAAACAATCTTCAGCGAGCTCAGCTCTGCAGACACCTCAAGAGACTACAACACACTTCTAGCAAAGTGCAAGCAATCCCTGGCAGAACTTGAGCACTCTTTGACCGCCAACGCAGCCATCAATGACGCCAACGCATCCATTGAGCCCTTACCCAGCTCAAACATTGAATCAACCATAGGGAACCCAAACCTAGCCAAGTTCGAATCTCTTGGTTTAGATGCGCTTTCCAGAAACGAAGTTGCCATTGTTTTGATGGCCGGCGGACAGGGTACCAGATTAGGCTCCAAAGATCCTAAAGGACTATATGACATACAGCTATCCAAGTACAGATCGTTGTTTGAAATCCAGCTGACCTCTGTTTTAAAGTTGCAGGCCAAGATCAAGAAAATCTACAGCTGCGACATTCAGATTCCATTCTACATAATGACTTCACCTGCAACATACCAGAAAACTTCTGATTTTTTGAAAGAAAACAAGTTTTTTGGCCTAGCTGAATCGCAATTCAGAATCTTTAACCAAGGCACCTTGCCAGCTTTAGACAAAGCAGGCCAGTCTTTCTTACTCTCAAACGACACTCCAAGAAAGTTTATACAGTCTCCAGATGGAAACGGTGGTCTATACAAAGCAATCAAAGACAACAAGATTTTGGAAGATATGCTTCAAAAAAAGATCAAGCATATCCACATGTACTGTGTAGACAATGTTTTGGTCAAAATTGCGGATCCTGTGTTTATTGGGTATGCTATTGACAACAACTTCAAGCTGTGTACCAAGAGTGTCAGAAAAACTGATCCTAATGAAAAAGTTGGTTTAATTGTCACAAAGAACTCAAAGCCTGCAGTTATAGAATACTCTGAAATTAACAAAGACATGGCTGAAAGCGCTGATGAAGCCGACAAAGCTTTGCTAAAATTCAGATGCGCCAACATTGTCAATCACTACTACCACATTTCTTTGTTTGAGCAATTTTTGGACTCTTGGATTGAACAATTGCCTTACCACATTGCATTCAAAAAAATTCCCTGCTTCGATTTTAGTTCCAACACCAAAAACGAGGCTCCTCTAGAGCCTAATGGAATAAAGCTTGAACAGTTCATATTCGATGTCTTTCCATTCATTGATATAAAAGATTTTGGATGTTTAGAAGTTGCCAGAGAAGAAGAATTTTCGCCTTTGAAAAATGGCTTGGATGCCGACAACTCCAACCCTAAAACATGCAAAGAAGATTTCATAAACAGATCAAAAAAATGGATTGAGCAGCAAAACATTGTTCCTCAAGATGGCATTTCTGAAGTGAGTGTTTATGAATTCTGATATATACATTGTTATAAAATTTTTTTATTTTAACTCATCCGCAACTTGCATATAATCAATTTGGTAAAACAAAGAGATGTCGTCTTCTTTCAAATTGTGGAACTTTTGTTGTCGATTATCAATCAAGCTGAGTTGTTTCAAATGCAGTTGACTGGCTTTTTTAAACTTTGCCTGTTGTGCATCTAAGTTTTCTATGTGAAGCTCTTTTAATTTAAGCTGTAGCTTGTCATTTAATTCAGCATCACTTAATGTTTTCAGGTTTTTCACAAAGCTTGTCTCATAATCCTCAATCACGTCTGGAGGATAATCAAATATGTGATCATGTATTTCAAAGTTGTCCACCAATGAGATTTCCGGTTTTTCTCTTGGAGTAGACACCATATTGTTGGCGTTAGCACTTTCATCAAAACTTGTTTGAATATTCAAAGTTTCTCCGTTTGTTATTTTGAAAGCAGTCCACTGATTTAAAAAGTCATTGATTTTTGCATCTATGGCTGATAATGATGCATTTGCAGACATGGAAGATGTTATTTTTTTTAAAGATAGCACCAAGCTTAAGTATTTGTCGTCAACATTTGATTCATTGTCTTCTGTCTTGGTTTTATGTGCAGCTGATTTCGTATTCTTCATAAATATATTTGAGCTATTAAACTCTGGTTTCAAATGATCTGGTTCATCTGAGTAATCAGCATTGATTTTCTGCATAAGCTCTGAGTATTCATAAACCTCAGACCTTAACGAGCTGTCATTTTCAGTGGGCTTGACCTCAGTTTCACATTTTTTATTTTCAAACCATGTCAGCAATGTTAAATCGCTCAACATACTTTTTCCATGTTTCAGTTTTAAATTTATGTCATTAAAAATAGAAATAATATCAGATACTAAATAGCAGTTGCTACCAACAATTGTGTTAGGATTAACATAGAACCCATCTATTATGCTTTCCCACATTTCCATATTTTTTAAATGAATATTATTATTGTAATTAGTAATAGTTTCGTTATCACCAGGTATTAAGCACAGCAAAAAGAGCTGAATCAGCTTTCTGAATTTAATTAAAAAAGTGTCCAAATCCAAATCGCATTTTGTTTCTAACAATTTCTTAAGGTTTTCTTGGTTTAAAGACAAGTACATTGGGACATAAAAGCTCCAAAACTCTGATCTTAAGCATATGTTCTGTTTGACTAACTGCTCAATAGACATGATTATTTTTAGCATTATTGGTGTTATAATGCTTTTTAACAATTGTTCAGTTACAGGATTATTTATACTGCTATTGTAAATGGACTCAATTTTATGGTTGAAAGAATCCAGATTGGAAATGAAGTTGTTGACATAGTTTTTAAAAATTCTGTGACTTTTGTCTAAAACTTTGTTATTATTGTTTAAGCACTTATTTAGTACCTCAATGTTCTTCAGAATGTACACTTTGTTTCTTGGGTACTGTTTATGAATTTTTCTCAATCTGATCAAAACACTTAAAGCTTCTATATTGTACATGCTTTTGGTAGAGCAATCGGAAGGCTTTTGAAACGTATTTTCAAGCATAAAAGATTTGAAATTGCTTTTGTAATTATCAGTTGCTGGTTTCAAGTTTATTATTGATTCTTTGATAGGAATTGAAAACACACGGCGGCTAGCCAAGATATCTGAAGTGTTCGTTTGGAAAAATTTCGATGACAAAACAGTGTACTGAATGTCATCAATGTTGCCCATTCTGCTGTACTTGCTCAAATAGTCCATGTATAAGTTATAAATACTGCCCAAGTGCTCAGAGAATGGACTTGTTTTGTTCTCAGCAGAGGACTGCTTGGATATGTTGTTGTTGATTAATGTCCGTTCCGATCTGCCTGTTTCTGACACATTCCTTGCGTTTTCGTTGTCAGTGTGTAGCTTGGCTTTAGCATATGATACTAGCGTCGAGTCTTCGCTTAGCCGGCTTTGCCCTTGTTTGCTGTTGTTCAACTTCATGTTGTAGTTTTTTTTGTAGGCTTTCAAGCTGAGATGCTCGTTTTCACTGAAGTTGTTGTAGTTGGCCTTCAGAAATTGCTCGTCAAGACTCTGCTCAGAACCAATATCGTTGATGTGCATAAAACCCTTCATTTTTTCCGTTTTCTTAGGGCTGTTTAAAGCAGAAAACCCTCCAAGCATGTTCAGTCGATCGTTTGCGTTGGTGCCTGTAGAAAATGATGCTGTGCTTTCAGCCGCTGTTGGTTCTTGCTAGGGGTTGTTATGGTCCAAATCTGTTGTTTTTTGGGGCTACTGAAAGGCTGAATCAATAATTCAAGCCTGCCAGAGGTCTATAGAGGGAAAAAAAAAGGGTTGTAGCCAAATGCAACTGAGTACCAGAAGCCTTTTCTTGTTAGTTTTAAAAATATTTAAAACATGCAATTTGGTGTTTGTTTACTTTATCCTGTAACTTTATTTGGGATCCTGGATTTTTCACAGGTAGCCAGCATTTCCTATTTGGGTAAGCACTGGGTAAATGAACTGATCTGGTCATGTGACGCGTATATCCGAAAACAAGAAGAAAAATTTTTGAAAAAAAAAAAATTCACTTCGATTTCCGTTCTGTGGCGAAAAAAAAAAAAAAATGAAGGAAATAAACAAATAAACAGCACTTTCATGAATTGTTCAGCATTGCTGTTGCGTCCTGTGAAGTTTACTGGTTGAGGGGGGTAATTATGGCATTTATTATGGGATAAAAACATTAATTTGAGATGAAAGAAACAAGAATGCCGTGTCACAACTATCATAGAAGTTTTTTTTATTATCAAAAAACAGTAAATCGAATATTCATACATACTTTTTGATTATTGATAGCTAAAGAAGAAATTATTCAAGCATTATTTTTTTTTTAAAACTTTATCCTCAATCACTGTTTTTTTTTCATAAAAAACAACGAATACAACCCAAGTCAAGCACAAGAACCCTGTTTCTCTCACAACACTCATCTTTCAACCAACACATTCACTAGAAAAAAAAAATGTCTGCTCCAACTGCCACTGAAGAAGATTTATTAGAATACTCTGACAACGAAGAACAACAACAACAACAAGCCGTTCCAGCCACTGAGAATGCTGCTGAAGAAGGCGCCAAGGCCGACGAAGCTGAAAAGAAGGCCTACGTTGGCAGTTTGCAAACCGGTTTCAAAGACTTTTTGCTAAAGCCTGAACTAGCCAGAGCCATCAACGACTGTGGTTTTGAACACCCATCCGAAGTTCAACAAGCAACAATTCCGCAATCCATCCACGGAACCGATGTTTTATGTCAAGCCAAGTCTGGTTTGGGTAAGACCGCCGTTTTTGTTTTGTCCACTCTACAGCAGATTGTTCCTGTTGATGGTGAAGTTTCTGTTATGGTTATTTGTCACACCAGAGAACTAGCCTTCCAAATCAAAAACGAATACGTTAGATTTTCCAAGTACATGCCTGAAGTAAGAACTGGTGTTTTCTACGGTGGTGTCAATGTAAAGGAAAACGCTAAGGAATTTGTTGATCCAAAGACAACTCCTCACATAGTTGTTGCCACTCCTGGTAGAGCTGCCAAACTTGTTAGGGATAAAAAATTGAATTTGTCTAAGTTAAAGCACTTTGTTATTGATGAATGTGACAAGGTTTTGGAAACTATCTCTATGAGAAGAGATGTCCAAGAAGTTTTCAGACAGACTCCAAGAGAAAAGCAAACCATGATGTTTACTGCTACTTTGAACGAAGAAATAAAACCTATCTGTAGAAGATTTTTGCAAAATCCTTTGGAAATCTTTGTTGATGACCAAGCTAAATTGACTTTACACGGTTTACAACAATACTACTGGAAGATCACTGAAGAAGAGAAAAATAAGAAGCTTGCTAAGATTTTAGATGACCTAGACTTTAATCAAGTTATCATTTTTGTCAACTCCTCCAAGAGAGCTCAAGAACTAACCAAGCTTTTGAACATATCTAACTTCCCTGCTATTTCCGTCAACGGTCATATGAAGCAAGAGCTAAGAATCTCTACATACCAAGCTTTCAAAAACTTTGAAAAGAGAATATGTGTTGCCACTGATGTCTTTGGTAGAGGTATTGATATTGAAAGAATTAACTTGGCTATCAACTACGATTTACCTAGCGAAGCTGACCAATACTTACACAGAGTCGGTAGAGCTGGTAGATTTGGTACCAAAGGTTTATCCATCTCTTTCATTTCAAGTGAAAAAGATGAAGAAGTTTTGAAGCAAATCCAAGACAAGTTTGATGTCAAGATGGAAGCTTACCCTGAAGAAACTGGTATTGATTCTGCTACCTACTCTAACAACTAAATCCTGTAAGTTAATAGGAACAATGTTTATTCACTAGCGTAATGTTTTTTTTTCAAGTTAAAATTACAAGTTATATACATTTTTTAAAATTTTAAAGCTGCAGAAATCATATAGAATTGCTGCACCAGTACGTAAACATAAAACAATTGACTTTTCAATGAACTAAATACAGTCTTGCAAGCTATAAATTTAAAACTGGCGTGTCCCAAATTTGCCTAGGAAGTAGAAAGAAAGCATCAAGTGAACATAAACAAACAAGGAGAAATCATAAATAAAAAAGTGAAAGCGGTGGAATTGTTGTATTTTATAGTTTCTTAACAATGGGTGTTTCTTTTAATTTTTATTATTCAAATTTTTCTATATATAAAAAATTGCAACAAGTGTTGTTAAGCTATGGAAAGCAATGTCTTTATTTATAATAAAATAAAAACAATGAAGTGCATAGTCTTCTCAACAAATGTACAATAGAAATAATCTCCATTTGGGGTTTTTAACGGTAAGATTTTTGGAATCTAGATCTAGCACCTTTACCACCGAATTTCTTTGGTTCTGGCATTCTGGCGTCAGCAATTAATAAGGTTCTGTCGTAAGCAGTGAAAGCCTTCTTTAATTGGTTCTTGGTTTCTTCATCAACGAACTTTTGGTTGTAGGCGATTAAACCCTTGGCAATAGCTTGTCTGATGGCGTAAACTTGAGAAACGTGACCACCACCGGTAACTCTGACTCTGATGTCAACGTTGGCGAACTTGTCTAAACCAACTAATAATAATGGTTCGTAAACCTTGAATCTTAAGATTTCTGGTTCAACAGTGGTGATTGGGGCACCGTTGATGTGAATGATACCCTTACCGGCCTTAACGTGGGCAACGGCGGTGGCAGATTTCTTCTTACCGAAAGTCTGTTGTAAATTTTATGTGTATTTTTGCGTATACGGCATCTTAGCTTTACTAGCGGCCCACAACAAAGCATGATGTTGGGTGGTCAGTATAGCCAAAATAATCCGTACAAACAATTTCTTTGATTCATGATAAAACAATATGAAATAAGATTGGAATAATTGTTAGTAAACTAAAAAAACTCTACTTTTTTTTGGTGGTGTTATGGTTGAAATAATAATCCCAGAAGCCATGCGAGCTTTAGCTTAAGTTTCTCAACCAAATGTACTAATTAGAGTACAATAGCCTGCAAGTTGCTTGCTTTGAAACACATATTGCAAAAGTTCAAAAACTTCATGTTACATCAACATATTCAACGTCTAATAGCTTGTCGGTGATTAATGATAAATATAGCTTCCAAATGTCTATGATTAAACCTTACAACTAATTTGGGTTTACTAGTACGAAATTCCAACTGTTTCCTCATTTACCAAAATTTGAAACTAATAACTTAAATAACACTACTGTATTTGCATGATAACAAATTGCATAAATATGCGTTCATGAATGCACATGCATCCTAGCACAGTTCTGTGTCTTGTTATTTAAAAATAGATAGCTAAATCATGCTGCTTCATTGGTTCCTTTTGTAAAAATCTAAATCATCAAAATATTTGATTTTACCTTTTTCTTGTTAGTGCTCATACTGTGCATTATAAAAACTTAAGCACGTTGTTAAATACAAATAAAGCCTTGGACATTAAAAGTCCAGCATGTTTGTAATGCTCAGGCTGTGGACACTGTTGCTCAGTTAATGCTCTACTATTTAAGTGTATTTTGACCACTATTGTTGACGCTTCAATGCTGGTTTCTTTCTTGTAAAAAAAATGTATAGGAACACTTTCGTGGTGTCTTTTATTGTAAGGATAATCATGGTTTCATTGAATTGGAGATTTATCATCACTGTTAAAAGTTGCTATTGGAAGTTGTGTCGGTGTGGGATATTATCGTATTCATCCTCATTTTTCATGTACATACTTGGACACTTTGAACAGGGGTAGCGACGGCACTCATTATGACTTTATCTAGGTTGTTCCTTGGTGGTTATTTTAGGGTTAATCAAAGTACCTTTTGATCAAATGACTCTTTAAGATTAGATACTACTTTTAAAAAAAATGTTTTGCTTTCGCACTATCCTAAAATTTTCTTCCAGTACTGCCAAAAAAAAAAAAATATTAACCAACAACATCACCCAATCCAGCTTGAGAGGCGAAAAGAAGAGGCCAGGCTCACCAAAAGTGGAACAAAATCGCCTATAGAACATGCTAAAAGTGCAATGTTTTCGTCAGCATGAAGATGCTATGTCCTGACCACCTACTTAGAGAATCACATATGTCACACAACTGCGACCAGATTTTTCTAAATGCTAACAAATCACACATAAATTGCTAATATTACTGCGCTCTTGAGCTGATCCATTATTTTAAAAATACGTGGAAAAACCTATCAAGCATTGAATAAACAGAAAAACACGTTAGAGCCTTAGACAGAAGTTTTGAAACAATTCTTCTGCCTACAAGTTTTTTTAAACCAGAAATACCGTGTTTTTGAAAAAAAAAAATGTCTTGGAACTGAGCAAAATATCAAACTTTTCGAAGAGCTACCTGTCTTTTCTAAAAAAAAAAAACACACTGCAGAAAAAAATGTAACAAACTTTTGATGTACGTGTATCTGCGTAAAAAAATGTAACAAAAATAAGTGCACTGGTTCTTTTTTTTGAAAAAGATGCAGGCATGTTTTTTTTTTTTTTTAATATCATGTCCCAATGCAGATAATACCTAATATTTGTAAGCAAAAGCAGTGTATTTTTTCCATTTTAGGTAATTATTTTTAAACAAGTCCACGGTTTTTGCACTTTTTGAACATTTTTGAAAACTCAAGACATATTTTTTGTTTTGTTTTCTACTTCACAATATCAAGCAAAGCAATAGCTGGCAAACAAAAAAAAAAAAGCACTGGCAAAATATGCTGGTGAGAATATCTGTTCATAGTGTTCTGTTCTGATTCCTCATGACAGTTGATTGTAATCTGGTACAATTTATGAAAGTACTCTTTCTGTGAGCATTGATGTGGGTTTCAGTCGTCATGAATGAACGGGCATTCGGAACTTCTTATTAGTATCACTTATTCAAAACTGTCAGATTTTCATATTAATAATTTATAGTTAACAGAAAAGAGGTAAGAAACTGCAATAACAGCACCAAGTAAATCAAGACAATTATAAAATGGGTATGTACACTATACCACACCAGTGAAATAGCAACATTCACAAGGCAATCTACAACAAATACAGGTTTTTCTTTGTAAACGCAACCAGCAGGTTATGCCACGGTAATAGAAAAGAAGGACCTAGTGTCTTAAACTAAGACAGCATAGCAAGCTAATTTGTGGTTTTTTACCAAAGGAGTTCTAAATCCAAATCCCAATCGACAGTCAAAATTTAGGATGATGCAATATAGAAATCAATGGTTTAACTTATTATCAATAAGAGCGTTTAATTGCGTTGAAAATAGATTTAACAAGAAAACAATCAAGATCCAAACTTTAAGTGTTATATGGATTTAAAACAAGTTTAGATCTTTTATAGAAAAAAATGTTTCACATTGTTAATGACAGCTTTTTTTTTTTAGGTTAAAGGAAATAGCAAGCGTAACTGTTCATAAATAATTTTTGTGCCAGAGTAATGAGCAATTTGGACAATGGAGAAGAGTACTATACGAATAATGTGGACAATATTGAAGATTTGATTTTTTTTGGTTAAATACAATGTAAACCTTAGTCAGAGTAAGATTATATCTAGGATTTGAATTTTGATGAAAAATATCAGGCAAAGAAACAAACTTGTATAGACTTGTGGATTTATTTGATGAAAGTTGCAAAAGAATATATGAAAAGAAAAAGCCCTAGGCAAATTAAAATGAAACATTAATTACTAACAATTATTCAATTATTATTATGTGAATATTATGAACATTAAAACCCAATAAATTTTTTAAACAGCTATCTCTAAGAATTTACCAATCTTGAAGAATCACTTCAGAAAGCACTGGCAAGAAAGAGTCAAAGTTCACTTTGACCAAGCCGGTAAGAAAGCTTCCAGAAGACAAGCAAGAGCCACCAAGGCTGCTCAAATCGCTCCAAGACCATTAGACTTATTAAGACCAATTGTCAGAGCTCCAACTGTCAAGTACAACAGAAAGGTTAGAGCCGGTAGAGGTTTCACTTTAGCTGAAGTTAAGGCTGCTGGTTTAACCCCAGCTTACGCCAGAACTATCGGTATTGCTGTTGACTTCAGAAGACAAAACAGAAACACCGAAACTTACGAAGCTAACGTCCAAAGATTAAAAGAATACTTATCTAAGATCATCATCTTCAAGAACGGTGAAAAGGCTGAAGCTGAACAAGTCTTATCTACTTCTGCTTCTTTCCCAATTGCTCAACCATCTACTGATGTTGAATCTAGAGAAGTTGTTGTTCCAGAACAAACTGCTTTCAGAACTTTAAGATTAGCTAGATCTGAAAAGAAATACTTCGGTATCAGAGAAAAGAAGGCTAGAGAATTAGCTGCCGCTGAAGCTGAAAAGAAGAAATAAACTAAACTTAGATAAAAGTATAAGGTATTTGAAACACTTTGTTAAATTTTTTATTAATCATAATTCAAACGCAAAAATCAATTTTATAAATCCAAGTTTATAAGGAAAAGTTAAATAAAAAGAGACTTAGATGAAATTCAGACTTTCAGTGTAAAGTGATTAATCGGTTTATCTGGTGGTTTTTATTTCTTTAATAATGTTTTTACTTTTCTTTTTCATTATCAATTTTACAGATAATATATATAAATATATAGTATAGATATCTACTTAGTTATTTTCTAATAAACAAACTATAAGTCAACCAAAAAAAAAAATAAAAATAACAATTATAAATACTAGAAGTAAATAATATCTGATGGGTTTAAGTGCAGTCGTTAACCGTATACGTAGTGCATCGTTTATCTAGTTAGCGAGATAATTTGAGCTGCTTATTTCATAAGCATATTGTTTATTGGAAGCTTTAATTCTTTTTCAAAGCATAGCAATGTTCAATGCTGAGTAATAGCATATGGTCATTTTTGATTACATATTTTGAATCAGCCTGGCTTGCAAGGCAGTGTATGCTAATGCAAGTCACGTGTTTGTAAAACTAATGCAAGCGAAAGCTACGTTGTGTGTCAAGGAACTCAAAGCAAGAACATGCGTAGGCAAATGGCTCGTTCAGCCAGTCTGATGATTGCTCTCAAATAGCCAAGAGAACCACTTAAGAAGTGGTAATCATCTGCGGCAAAGCAAAAGCTTAGGCTGCACAAATAATCTATGTCTTCTTGCATTGGTTTATAGACTCAAAGTAGTAATGTCAATTATTGTTTTC
Organism: Hanseniaspora hatyaiensis (nom. inval.); assembly: GCA_030573555.1. Lineage (NCBI taxonomy): Eukaryota > Fungi > Ascomycota > Saccharomycetes > Saccharomycodales > Saccharomycodaceae > Hanseniaspora > Hanseniaspora hatyaiensis (nom. inval.). The sequence continues at coordinate 44,964 of JAJMDM010000127.1, forward strand.
TTGCAGATTGGAAATATTAATGAATTGTTTAAAATTGTAAAAACTAATTATATAAATAAGTTAACTAATTATAAATTATTTCTTTAATCGAATAAACCGAAACCCATGTCATCGTCAGATTCTTCGGCAGCGGATTCTTCCTTTTCTTCTTCAGCAGCGGCTTCAGCACCACCGGCAACGGCAGCACCAGCAACGGCACCAGAAGCTGGGGCAGCAGAGAAGTTGGTTAGTAAAGCGTTGATATCTTGGGAACCAATGGCCTTGGCGAAGATGTCAGCGAAGATGGATTCAACTTCGACACCAGCAGCGGAGACTAACTTTAATAAGTTTTCAGAGGTGATTTCGATTTCAGCGTCAGCTAAGATTAAAGCAGCGAAAGATAAAGCGGATTCGGTAGACATTGTGTGTGTGGAGATAGAGTAATCAAATTAAGCAGTGAGCAGACTAGTTCCTTGGTTTTTTGATCTTTTCTACTTAATATAATGAATCATCGTCATTAAATATTGTAATAAATGTAGAAATTGTTAGCTTTCGACGCTGAAAATAATGTGAAAAATTAGGAGAAAAAAAAGAAACAAGGAAAGAACGAAAAACCAACTTTTTTTTTTTTCGAAAAATGAAAATTTTTTTTTTTTTTTTACTTAAACTGAAAAATGTTTCACCCATTGGGCTTCAGCAGAAGCAAGTCAAAAGGAAAAAGAAGATACATCAGGAGCGAAAAAAAAAAAAAATTGGTTACAAAACAAACTCTGAAAATTCCTATTACAGTAATTGCTGTTAGGAGCATTTTGAACAAAAAAAAAAATGTAAGTGGAATCTTGCACGTGTTACACGTGCAATCTGGTGGTTGTGTTGTCTCGTGACCGGTTTGGAACGTCAGGGCGCTCGCTACCGGTTTGTCTGGTGGAGATTCAGATAAGAAGAGCAAGGTTCTTATCGGGCCAAAAAGACCTTTTTTTTTTCGGTTAATCTTATATGTATACGAGCAAATGATATATACTGTACAATGAATATGAAGCTCTGGGAAAGCATGAATCACTGGTTAGCAGAGCCATCCTGCAAACTTAACTGGATAGCCTTCTGCAGCATCTCATCTTCTATTCTTTCCAGTTTCTTTTCTTCTTCAGAGGACACCAACCTGTTGTTGATGTGAATGGTAGTTGCCTTGGCAAATTTCTTTTTCAATCTCATCTTCGTTTTCAGTAAGTTGATGTCCCAATCTGGTCTTATGCTGTCTGAGGTTACAACTGAATCGTGTTTGGCTGGTAACGAGTGCTTTCTTGGTCTTGTGCCCACGGTTTGTGCTCCATCTTCATTTGCTTTCTCCATTGTGCTTCCCAGCCCTGTTTCGGTGTACTTTCCTGGTTTTGTTTCAGCGCCGAGTCCAGTTCTTTTGTGCTTCGCTGGTGGCAAATATGTGACTCCAAAGTCAGGAGTTGCACAGTATGGGCAGCATGCACACTCGCTGATCAAAGCATCTGCAGAATCGGCTATATCTGCGTTGGACAAGTTGTCCACATCAGTTGTAATCTCGCCGTTATTGTTTTTGAAGTGGGGATCTTTTCTTTTTATTTGGACAAAGCATTCTGAGCATATAGGCTGCTGGCAGCATCTGCTGACATTCAAGTTCTTTGGGTAATATAAAAAGCAAATCGGGCACTCTTCGCCATTTTTGTACAGAGACAGCAGAAGCTCATCGTTTGGGATCATATAGTCGCCTTGGCTCGTGTTAGCTTGCGCTTCTAAATAACGCTGATTTTCTTTTTCTTGCCAAATAGATTTTCTCTTATACAGCCTTGCACTGAAAATAAGCTTTCTTTGAATCTTCTTTTCGTTTTTTGTTAGGGTTGGCTCTACATACTGCTCAATGTTGCTGTTGTCGCCTAGCTCAGCTTCACTCAATCCTTCAACTCCTGAAACATCCTCAAACTTTTCAGGGTTTTGTGGGTAAGGCTGATGAAGCAGCTGGCTTCGTAATATTTTTAAGAGCTCTCCGTCGGAATAGTCGTAATCGTCATAATCCTCCAAAGGGGTATAAAAAGGCTGCAATTTTCTGTCAATGATCAGCTGTCTAACAACACCGTCATTGTAGTCTAGTTTTCCTTCATCATCATGGACACCGTATGGAGCCAAAAAGCCCCCATCAACAATTTCATCATACTTCACCACTAAATTTCTCATGTGGTTCTCTTTTGCCAGGTTTTTCTCAAAATTCGAGTTTCTGGCGTTTTGTTCATACAAACTGCCGGGTTCTCCTGTCTTGGAAACCGAGGGCTTTCTCAGTCCTCCGTGCAGTAAAGATCCCACAATGGACGACGATCTTCTCTGTCTCCCTGCGTGTGCTGCGTTGTTGGATTCGGGAATGAACCCTAAAGTTTGTGACCTGATTGTTCTGGATCCTGTTGGGATGTTGCTTGAGGAGTTAAGCGAGCCTCTTCTGGACTCTGTGCCGTTGGGCAACTTGCCTTTCAAATGGCCTGACTCATCAAAGGCAGAAGGTGTGTTCCCCATGGTGCTGCTGTGTTCGTTGGCTCTTGCAAATGTGTGCTGGTTGCTGGAAGACCTTCTTAAAAAAAAAAGCTTCTTGAGTGCTGGTATTCTGGCCAAAAAATGTTGGGTTCTTATGGTTTGTGACTGTCAATTGTAGTCACAGGAGAAGATTTAAATTAGAGAAAAAAAAAAAAGTGAAAAAAACCTTGTCCCTTCTTCCGTGGTGTTTTCCGAAAGCGCTTGGACTGTGCACGATAATGAGTAGCTGTGGATTGCTGGCTGCGGAGTAAGAAGCGGAAATGGCAGGTGCGTGATGTTCTGCGTAGACGTTCTCTGGGCAGAATGCGTTGTGGTTCTGTTGAGCGATTCTGGCCCAATTGGCAAACAAGCACAAGCCTGCCATCCATCCGAAGACTTTATTTTTGAGATAAAATATAATATATATATGCACATATAAATGTACAACTACACTAAAATGTGCATGCAACAATGCGCGGAGACGCTATATATAGCCCAATGCACGGCGCAACCCTCGCACACAAATGCACCCACAGCGGATTATTTGCTTACGTTTTAAACCATGCGCGACCGCTGGGGCGAGGGTAGGCAGCTCTTTTTTTTTTTTTAAGGAAGCTTTCATCGGAGAAAGAAACCTTAGAACTGCCGCGGAGGAGCAGGTCTTGCGTTCCGGTGCGGGGTACCCCGTGACCGCAGCAGGCAACAAAAACGTGACGCAGAATATTTATGGATTTCTATATAGTTAACGCGGAGCTAAGTTAAAAAGCACCCTCGGACTTTAGCCACTGAGTGCAGTCGTCAATAGCAGCCAAGACTCTCTTGACAATCTCCTCAACGTCCTCATCGGTGACAACAAAGGACGGAGCAAGCAAGATGAAGTCACCTTCACCCTTGATGTTATCCTTGCATCCTTGCATACCCATGACGTTCAAGCCGTTGTCAAAGCAGAAGTCTTGCATTTTGTGGCCAACGTCAAGCTTCTTGTCAAAGACTTCCTTGGTCTTCTTGTCCTTGACAAACTCAACAGACCAGAAACCACCAATTCCTCTAACATCACCAACAATGTTTTCTTCGCCGCTTTCTAGCAGCTTAGCTTTTAGCAGAGCACCCATTTTGTTACCCTTTTCAAAGATGTTCTTGGTTAATCCTTGGCTGATGATTTTCTTTTGAATACCCAAGGCAACAGCACAGTTGAACCCGTGGGAAGCGTAGGTGTGGGAGCCAACAATAGCACCAGAGCCTGCCTCGTAAGCTTCCTTGATCTTTGGTCCAACTAGCACACCTGCAATGGTAACGTATCCTGATCCCAATGTTTTACCAACTGTTTGGATGTCTGGGAACTGTCCCGGCTCCAAAAAGTTTTCCCAACAGTTCAATCCTCCGTTAGGGTTTGATCTTCCGGTTCCACACATCACTTCGTCCAAGTGCATCAAAATGTCGTATTTGTCACACAACTTTCTGATTCCTGGTAAGTATCCTTTTGGTGGTGGTACTGTTCCCAAGGAAGAGCCTGGTAAGGTTTCAACAGTGATGGAAGCAACAGTTTCTGGGTCGCTGTCCAGGATTAACTTTTCTAAAGCGTCAATCAAATATTGAGTGTATTCTTCTTCGGTTTGACCATCTTTTTGGTATCTGTATGGGTAGCAGACAGGCATTTTAGGACATTTGGATTGGTCAATCAAGGAGTCCTTGAATACTTCTGCTCTACCATTGGAGGAAATAGATAAAGCACCTAAAGTAAATCCATGGTAAGAGGTTTCTCTGGATATAAACTTAATTTTTTTGGTGTTACCTTTTTCTAACCAATATTGTCTGATAATCTTCAAAGCATTTTCATTGGATTCAGAACCAGAGCAACACCATAGAGCAGAGGCAAAAGCTCCCTTTGGAGAGTTGTCAATGTAGAATTGAGCAAGATCTTCAGAGTGTTGGTTACCGATCAAAGAAGGATAGGTGTAGAAAGAGTTTTTAGCAGCTTCATTGATGATTTCAAAAACATCTTCGTCACCAGCTCCCAAGGCACCAACAGCAGCACCTGTAACACCGTCTAATAGCTCATAGGTCTTGCCTTCTTTTTCTACAGTCATGTAGACACCTTTGGCTTTGATGACATGAGGTGGTTTTTTGTTAATAACAGATTGGAAAACAACAGATTCGCCAGACATAGTTTTTTTTTTTTTGTAAGTGTATTTATTTAAAAGTGAGACTTGGTTGTAGGGGATTTTTTTAACTATCTAACTACTATAGGCCAGCTACAATTAAAAAGTCTTTATTCTGGTTTTCTCTTTTACTATCTTTTATTTCACATTGTAATAAGGAATAGAATCTTTTCTGAAAAGTAAAATCTTCTTTCAAAAATAATATTCCGCAGCTTCTTATATAGTTTTCCAGATTCCCTGATTCTGTATTTGGCATTGCACGATGTTTTGATAGCACCACCAAATCACTTCTTTATAAGCGAACAAAAAGGGATAGCAGTAGATTTTGCATGCACCAAATTTTTTAAAAAAGGCGATTAAGCGACGTTTTTTTATCATAAATTGCTGCGTGCTGCACGACAATCGGAATAAAACGGCTTATAATTCGGGCGGAGTCGTCTTTCCTAACCTTGATTTTCCAAAAAAAGTAATTGCCCGAATTTCACCCAAGTGAACAATTTTAAATCCCATTGCCGGATTATAATATGCTGCCTATTGGCATTTAGTATGTTTGAAATTCAAAACACGAGAAACGTTAACATTTTATTAAGATAAAATAATGTTAATCGTTGTTAAGAGACATAATAATTGTAATAGTAATCATTTAGATGTAAGTCATAGCAATCATCAGCTACGATTTTGGAAATATTGCTGCTCTGAGGTGACATCCAGTTTTATAAAAAATCCTTTTGTTTATCTCTGAGTTTTATCTGATAAGACGCTAAAGGCCTCTTATCAGCAGCCTTGCGCATATAGTGATTTTAAATTCAAATCCAGTTTGAAGATGTTACAGTGATTTATATAGTGATTGGTCGTATTTACCTAAAAAAAAATTTTCTCTTTGGTTGTGTGATCACAGAGCCTTTGATAATTAACAGAATGCTGTTGTTATTTGGTGATTAATAACACAATAAGGACCCTACCTATTCCCATTCTTTGGCATCAATCAAAATTTGCTCGTAAGCTTCAATACCTTCAATTAATCTTTTGACAATTTCGTCAACATCTTGTTCAGTGATTATGAAGGATGGAGCTAATAACAAGAAGTCACCCTCACCGCTTCTGTTGGAAACACATCCTTGCATACCCATAACATTTAATTTCTTATCGAACAATACATCTTGAATTTTGTGGCCAACGTCAAGCTTCTTGTCAAAGACTTCCTTGGTCTTCTTGTCCTTGACAAACTCAACAGACCAGAAACCACCAATTCCTCTAACATCACCGACGATAGTATGTTTGTCGGCAAAGTAGTCATTTATTTTCTTACCCATCAAATTACCCTTTTCAAAAATGTTCTTGGTTAATCCTTGTTCCATGATTTTCTCTTGAATTTTTAAAGCAACACCACAGTTGAAACCATGGGAAGAGTATGTGTGTGATCCAATAACCATACCAGAACCAGAATCATAAGCAGCCTTGACTTTTGGTCCAACTAGCACACCTGCAATGGTAACGTATCCTGATCCCAATGTCTTACCAACTGTTTGGATGTCTGGAAACTGTCCCGGCTCCAAAAAGTTTTCCCAACAGTTCAATCCTCCGTTAGGGTTTGATCTTCCGGTTCCACACATCACTTCGTCCAAGTGCATCAAAATGTCGTACTTGTCACACAACTTTCTGATTCCTGGCAAGTATCCTTTTGGTGGTGGTACTGTTCCCAAGGAAGAGCCTGGTAAGGTTTCAACAATAATGGAAGCAACAGTTTCTGGGTCATTGTCCAAAATTATTTTTTCCAAAGAATCTAATAAAGATTGAGTGTATTCTTCTTCGGTTTGACCATCTTTTTGGTATCTGTATGGGAAACAAACTGGCATCTTTGGACACATGCTTTGGTCAATTAAAATTCCTTGGAATTCATCAGCTCTGGCGTTTTCAGAAATAGATAAAGCCCCCAAGGAGAAACCATGGTAGGAAGTTTCTCTTGAGATAAATTTGTTTTTTTTAGTATTTCCTCTTTCATTCCAGTATTGTTTAGCTATTTTTAAAGCGTTTTCATTGGCTTCAGAACCAGAGCAACACCATAGAGCAGAGGCAAAAGCACCTTTTGGTGAGTGCTCAATGTAAAATTTAGATAAGTTTTCTGAATGTTGGTTACCAATTAAAGCTGGGAAAGTGTAAGTGGTAGTTGGCAATACTTCTGCCATGAATTTACCAACATCTTCGTCACCCCAACCTAAAGCACCAACAGCAGCACCTGTAACAGCATCAATAATGTCTTCGTGGATTTTTCCGTCTTTTTGAACAGTGATTCTGCATCCTTTGCCAGCAATGACATGAGCTGGTTTTTTAGCAACGATGGATTGAAATACGTAAGAGGAGTCTGTCATTTTTAATACTTTATTTTATTTTTTTTTTTGTTTCTAATTACTTATTTGTTTGAACAAGTAATGCTTGGTTTAATATTTGTGTTTCGTTCTGGTTTTTTTTTTATTATTTTTAATTCATGTGTTAGAAGATCAAGTTTTGAATAACTTAATTTAAAATATTTTTGTGATCAGGGTGCTTCATTTATATACTTTTGAATAGGAAGAAAACCAGTGTATTAGAATGTTGAGCAAAGCCTTCTGTTCTTCGTAATAGCCTGTGAAAATCATGAATTAAAAAAGCATTTAATTTAAGTTGTGAGCACATTCTTTAATGAAAAGTAAATGAACTTCCTAAAAGGGTATTTCAATTTTAATCAATACTGCATTTAATATAGCTAGCTTAAAAATGATGTGTTCAACTACAAGGAGCTTTGCTGCAATAAACTGTAAGCGAAAAAAAATAATGTATGTTTTTTTTTTGAACAAAATTTAAAATTCTTCGCTTATTTTTAAACGAGGTGTAAACATGAACATAAACAAACTTAGCATTAACAATTTGAAATTCCTTTTACAGACTATTGTGCGGCTGAATATGAGTGCATGGTGTATTTTTTGTTTAAAAGGTTGATTTAGTTTAAAAATAGTTCCTTGTTTCCTCTTTTTTTTTTTTTTCAATAATCACATGATTTTCTGTTTTTTTGCTCATTGATTATATTTTTTTTTTTTTAAAAAATAATTATAAATTTATATAATTTATGTTTAACGCAGTATTAAACTTTTTATTACAAAAATAGTAATTTAAAAAAAATAAAACGCTATCAATAGCCAGCTAAAGGTAACTGCACTTATTTTTTTTGTTTCTTTTCTTAACTCAATGAGCTGAGCTACTTCCATTCGCCTTCAGCAATTAATTCAGCTTCTAAGGCAGCAATACCCTTGGTGAATCTCTTTAAAATTTCATAAACATCATCAGCTGTAATAATGAAAGATGGAGCCATGAATACAAAATCACCTTCTCCAGTTTGGTTAGATACACATCCTTGCATTGCAACTACATTTAAACCAGCATCAAATAAGGCATCTTGGGCTCTGTGGGCAATATCCAAATTCTTGTCAAACCACTGTTTGGTAGCTTTGTTTTTAACGATTTCACAAGTCCAGAAGCCACCAATACCTCTTACATCACCAATGATGTTGTGCTTTCCTAGGTAGAAATCTTGTAACTTTTTACCCATCAAATTACCTTTTTCAAAAATGTTCTTGGTTAATTCTTGTTCCATGATTTTTTCTTGAATCTTTAACGAAACACCACAGTTAAACCCATGGGAAGCATAAGTATGGCCTCCCATTACTGTACCAGAACCAGAATCGTAAGCAGCCTTGACTTTTGGTCCAACTAGCACACCTGCAATGGTAACGTATCCTGATCCCAATGTCTTACCAACTGTTTGGATGTCCGGGAACTGTCCCGGCTCCAAAAAGTTTTCCCAACAGTTCAATCCTCCGTTAGGGTTTGATCTTCCTGTTCCACACATCACTTCGTCCAAGTGCATCAAAATGTCGTACTTGTCACACAACTTTCTGATTCCTGGCAAGTATCCTTTTGGTGGTGGTACTGTTCCCAAGGAAGAGCCTGGTAAGGTTTCAACAATGACAGAGCAAATGGTTTCTGGGTCATTGTCCAAAATTATTTTTTCCAAAGAATCTAATAAAGATTGAGTGTATTCTTCCTCAGTTTGACCATCTTTTTGGTGTCTGTAAGGGTAGCAGACTGGCATTTTTGGGCACAAGGATTGGTCTAGCAAAATGTCAGCAAATTCATCAGCTCTAGCATTTTGAGATATAGACAAAGTTCCTAAAGAAAACCCATGGTATGATGAATCTCTAGAAAGGAATTTTCTTTTCTTTGGCTGATTTTTTTCTTTCCAGTATTGCTTAATAATTTTTAAAGCATTTTCATTGGCTTCAGAACCAGAGCAACACCATAAAGCAGAGGCAAAAGCGCCTTTTGGTGAATGATCAATGTAAAACTTGGCTAGCTTTTCAGAGTTTTCGTTTCCGATGATAGCAGGATAAGTGTAGGTATGAGTTGGCAAAACATCAACCATAAATTGTGGAATGTCTTTATCACCCCAGCCTAAAGCCCCAACAGCAGCACCTGTAACAGCATCAATAATGTCTTCATAAATTTTACCGTTTTTTTTAACAACAATCTTAATACCATCACCTTTTAAAACTTGTGGTGGTTTCTTATCAACAACAGATTGAAAGACGTACGATTGAGAGCTGTCAGCTTGAGCAGGAACTGTCATTTTGATTAGTACTTTATGTGTTTTTTTTTCTTTTTTTTTTTTTTGCTTTTGATAATAAGAAATATTATTATACTTGTTTTTGAATGGTTTATTGTATACTATTTTTTTGTTATAAATAAAAAAGTAAAATTTTGATAAATTGTATCATTTTGTTAAAAAGTCATTCTTCTTATATACAATTTGGTTAATGCATTATCTATCTGGTTTTCTTGTAGTCATTGATTGATCCCTTATTTGTTATTGCTTGGTAATGTTTAAAGGTATGGATGTAGTTCATTGTAGCCAGTGTTATTATTCCTTCTTTTGGAAATATTATGCGATTAAATATCTTTTTATTTAGCTGCTTTATTAAAATAAATTTAAAAAAAACTAATATACAACACAAATTTTCATTGCCCAAGGCAATTTTAAAGCATTGAATTTAGCAATGAGCTTTTTGCCATAACTGCGTGGCTACGTTAGCCGCGTCGCATAGATAGCAATTAGGTTTCTTTTCATGCTCTTTTAAAAAAAAAAAATAATAATGTTGCACCTAATCCTTTAGATACCATCTTATCTCTTATCTAAAAATACATTAACAATGAAGCCATTTGCCTGAATTATTTGCAAATAGAGTAGTATGATTACTTCCTTTGCATAGTTGGCTTCTAAAAAGAATCACCATATTTTCTAACTAGCTAAATTGAATTTCCTTTTTTGTACACTTGAGCGGCTGGAAATGTCAGCTCGTTTATATTTGACACATTTGACTTTTTGAAAACTTAAATCAAATAGCCGACTGAACGAACGCGGAACGGCAAAACAGCATTAAGCACAAAATAGCACTTAGCTATCTTGCTACTATTCTTGATTAAATTTTTTGGACGACAGAAAATAAAATCTCCTGACTCATTTTTCTTTTTCTTTTTGGCTCAGTTACTTTTATTTTCAATAAGCGATATGATAAGTGATAAAGTAACGTCTGTAAAATAGTCTTTTTTATTTTTTTTTTTTTTACTTTAGATAAATGCAATAAAAGTTTTTAGATGATATGAGCATACTGGTATGTAAATACTCTTTTGATAAATAAGTAAAAGAAACACAGCTGTGTAATATTTATTGACCAAAATGTTGCTGAAATTTTTTCAAATGATTCAGTAGATTAGTTGGAGCATCCATCATCGGCAAAACAACCTCTATAAGTCTTAATCTGTCAGGATTGGAAAAATTATCGCTAGCCAGCATGTCTTGGAAGTCACCCACTGTTTTAACTTTAAAGTTTTCGCAATTAAAATCATTTGGACTAGCATTGTTGCTATTTTTGACTCTACCACCAAACATTTCAAGAATCATCTGCAAGTTCCAAGGCTGAACGTCGTTATATGTTGGCTCCTTAGCTGTTGAGTTATGAACAATTCTGTCCAGTGTATAACCGTTGTTATTCATAACAAATATGTATGGCTTGTAATTGTGCTTCAGCATTGTAGAAACCTCTTGAACTGTAAACTGAAAAGAACCATCCCCAACAAACAATATGCATCTTTTATGGACTCTTGAATCGCTAAATCTCTTGATGTCTTCGTGTGCTGTCAACACTCCCAAAGCAGATCCTAGAGAGTATCCAGATGCACCCCATAGTACTTGAGAAATTCCCACGCATTTTTCAGGAAACTTTGTTTGCATAATACCAAATGAAGAAGTACCTGTTTCAGCCATAACAGTATCACCGGGTTTTAACCATTGGGAAATTTCTTCCCAAATCCATGATTGTCTTAGTGGCTCGTTTCTTGTCAAAAAAGTTTTGGATATAATTGGGTTTGGAATTGATAGTTCCCTTTTTATACTCATTTTGGCATTTTTTCCGTACTTGAAGCATCCACTTCGATCCAAATTACTAATCCTGTTAATCAGCTTGTTTAATAAAGGCTTCATTTTAAGCTCAGGGTATTTGCATGACTTTACCCTAATGTAGTTGATGCTAAATTCTATAATGTTCTTGGTTTTGAAGTAGAAATGAAAAGTAGAAGTTGCAAAGTCGTTTAATATCGATCCTATGCAAATAACCAAATCAGAGTTATCCACATATTCTTTAACTTCTGGAGATGACATTGTTCCGATATAAATGCCACCAAACTTGTCTAACTGCTCATCGATAGCCCCTTTTCCCATTGGTGTCACAAACACTGGAAAGTTTGTGAGTTTTATCAGCTCGTTTGTTTCCCTCATTATATTGTGTCTATAACAGCAACCGTCCACTATGATTGTGGGCTGTTTTGATGAGTTTATACTATTGACAATGTTATCAACAATGCTGAGTTCTTTTTCTAAATCAGTCACGCTTTGTGGAGCTGACAGTATCAAAGGAACGTTCAAGCTACTGCTTGGAACCATGGCATTAACCATTGTTACTGGAATACTTAAATAACACGGTTTTTGAGAAAGTATGCAATTGACTATGCATTTATCAATTTCCATTGTAGCAAGGTCAGCATCTTGAATCATTGTGTTGTGTGAGCTTAGCTCTGCGGACATTCTTTGAAAAACGTTAAAATCTCCATTTCCTAAAGTGTGGTGAACTAGCAATTTTTCTTGCTGAGTCGATAGAGCAGGAGAGCCTACAATATGCAATACACCTACATGCTCAGCAAAAGCGCCAGCTATACCGTTTAATGAAGAAAGCTCTCCAACTCCAAAAGTTGTGCATATTACACCAATACCTTTCATTCTTGAATAGCCATCAGCAGCGTAAGAGGCATTTAGTTCGGAAGTGTTCCCACACCATTGAAGATTTTCCACCAAATTTATTTTATCTAGCAAATGAGTGTTAAAATCCCCAGGAAGACCAAAAACAGTGTGAACACCGACTTGAACTAGTCTAGTCCATAAGTATTCTCCAATGGTAATTTGGTGCAGTAAATTGGGGGTTGTGGACCTTGTGATCAAATCATAACTAATTTCTTGATGTATGTACTCGTATGGCAAACCCTCACTTTTTGAACCCGTTTTGGAATCGTAGCTTTCGATGCTTAAGCTTTTCTGGTTATAAAAAAAGGCTTCATTGCTTATTTTTATTTTTTGCTTATCATTTTCTAGCATGTAACTGTTTCCTGGATCTGCAATTAATGCTCTTTTTTCAGAAGAAGAAATAGAAGGAAAGTCCATAGCTGTGTTAGGAGAGGCCAAAGTCTTTTGGTTTTTCAAATCTATTTCTGATATATCGATGCCATTTTGTTCGAAATTCATGCGCATAAGTATTAAAATTTGTAAAATTAATCTAATCTAAGTTCTATATTATTTATGAAGAAGAAGTAAAAATGAAATAAAATAAGAAAAACTCTTTATTATTATTATTGTTGTTATTATTAATTATATTAACTTATGTGCAGTCTATAGCTGTTCTTGATACTAAAATTACAACAGTCGTTGCTTGCTTATAAAGTTTTAAGCAAATTTTCAAGCAAAACAAATAAAGTTGTTGTTTGTTATAAAATTAATTTAAATGAATAGAACAGGGTTCTGTGTGTTTTTTGGACAAAAAAAAATTTTTGAATTTGTCGTCAATCAAATTGCATAGGTCGTCAATGATTATTCAATCTATCCTCAGCAAAAGTGATTAATTTTGATAGGGATATGGAATTTCTGGTTTATTAAACGCCAAATTAATCATGCATGTGTGCTTTGAATTCATAGATTGTAAAATAATCCCTGTTAATCTAATATTCAGAGGTAGCAACCACACTCTATAAAATTAAAGCGTATCAATAAATTTGTATAAAAAAAAATATTCAATTACTTATTTATGAATGAAAACAAAAGTTTTAAAAAAAAAATAAAGAAGTTTCTGTTGATAAGTGAAAAAAAAATATTATATGCAGATTAAAAAAAAAAAAAATTTAAAAAATAAGCTCAGTTACGATAGCTCAGTGTAGCATTATTGAAAAAAAAGTAAAAGAAATAGCCATGCATGGATGCGTGATGCCTCATGTGTAAAGCTTGAGAAGTGTTTGGAATAATAGAGAAAACTTTTTTTGCATCTGAAAATTCTAGTAATTTACCGGCTATGCTTAGTTGCTTAGACCTTGAATTGCTTGAGTGCATGGTTCATCATGCTTTTTATTTGCCAAAAAAAAGGCTATGAATAGCGATGGAGTAAATATCTCTAAAATTATTCATTTTTAGGTCTGTTTTACCCCAACATAGCGTTTATTCTCTTTTCTCTTATTTTTTATATAGTTTAAAGCCTACCATTAGGTCATGTGACCTATGCCTTAGCACATGACCTGGATTTGGCTATGTTTTGAACGTGTTTTTTAGTCTTCATGATTTAATCATTTGATCAGGGATATTATAATAACACCGATCAGTAAAATTACCACATGTGTGTGTATATAAACAAAATAAATAATGGCAAGAAAGCAAAAGAATTAAATAGCAATAAGGGCATTGTTTTCAAAACAAAAAAATCATCCGGGCTAAACTAAAATTGGAACTCGAACGTGCCTTGAGAGTGAGGTAACAGCTTTTGTTTAACAATCATTTTCTCATCATTAGACAAGTACCCAAACTCATTGTCATCATCAAATTCTAAAAGCTTTAATTTTTTGATTAATGCATTATTGTGATTCAGTCTTATCTTGTCAAAGTAAGACGAGCACAAGCACTGCAAAGCATTAAATCTTTCAAACGGATCATATTTCAGTGTGTTACTTAATAGCTCAATGCACAAGTAGTCTCTTTCGTTATTGAAAACCTGCTGCAATGGGATTGGTTGAATGTATGTAAAAGCATGCTCTTTGTAATTAGGATTCATAGCTAAAATTTCTTGTACGTTAGGGGTTCCCAGAATTTTAATTATCTCAACCAGTTGATTAATACCGTTTGTACCACAAAATAGTGGTTTTCCTAGTATCAGTTCACCCATAACACAGCCTGCGGACCAAATGTCTATTTGAGTGGAGTAATTCACAGACCCAAATATTAACTCTGGTGCTCTATAATATCTTGAGCATATGTAGGATACATTGTTGTCATTAGGCAAAAGTATTTTTGCTGATCCCAAATCACATATTTTCAGCTCAAGCGTCTCTGGATTTATCAAAATATTTTGAGGTTTGATATCTCTGTGACAGATTCCCCATCTTCCATGCATATAATTAAGTCCTTTGAACAGTTGGTACATGTATATCTGAGTCTCATCATGAGGCATAATCTGCTTTTCCTTTTTGTGCGCATAGTGTCTTATTCTTTGATATAGCGACTGAGGCATGTACTCCAATACCAAATTCAAATACAGCTCTTTTTTTGACTGGTCTTCTTGGTAAAAATAATATTTCAAATCTATTACGTTATTATGCTCCAATCTTTGCATTATTTCCAGCTCTCTATTTTTAAATCTTCGATCCTGTAGCACTTTCTTTAATGCTACTTTTTCTTTGGTTTCTTCAATTGTTGTTACAAACACAACACCAAATGATCCATGGCCGACAACATCAGTGTTTGGGTATGATATAGTAATTGGTTTTGGTGTAAGTTCTTTTGGGTGTCCTGGAAATACTGTTTTGATTGTTAGTTTTGATGGCTTGATAGGCTTATTGATATCATATTCCAACTTGTTAGTAATGCTTGAATTCAATCCCGTACTGCTTAAGTCGCTATTGTTTATAATATTGTTGTTATTGTTATAATTACTGTTCGCTGATAAAATACTGTTGCTAGAGCTCACGCCTGTTTGCTGCTGTCGTAGCTGTTGTATGTTGTTGTTTGGTGTTTGCGTTGTTGAGTTCATATTCATGTTGCAATATATGATATCTATACTTTTTAAAGTTAAAAATGTTACAAATCAAAGAAAAAAAAAATGCTAAATCTAAATCTTGTCTTACACTTTTTATTATTGTGATATGTGATCTTGAAGTTACTTGCTGGTGGTAATTCTTAATATCTATTATAGTCTAAAAACTTGATAGCAATAAAGTAGTCCGATGATTCACAAGTAAATCTCTAAGTTTGGATTTCGTTTAGTCTATCGTATTTTTCTTTTTTTCAATTAAAATACTGGGAGTATTAATATAGTAAAAACAGTAAATCAAGTTGGCCTGGTATGTAAAATTTTGGTTTACCGTGGATGGCCAGCCAGAAGCTTTTAAACTTTAGATGCTATATGATAATTGCGCAATTTATGAATTTCCGAATAATCTTAAAGGTTCAGACCAATAATCAAACTCATGAATATTTCAAAAATGCAGAGATAGGCGTTTTATAAGAAAATTTTTTCCTCTTCCTATAAGATGTTAAAGTTAATTTTTTTTTGTCGTTATAATTATTGAAATGTAAAAAACCCAATCCTATTTGTTTAATTGCTCAACCCTATAATATATTCAGCCTATTTGCTTAAATTAGAATTGCAAAAGGAAAAAAAAAAAAAAAAGTTCCTGTTTTTAAAAAAAAAAAAATATGGTTTTATATTCCCCATTTTTAATTTTTTAGTAAAAAATAGTGGAACCCTAATTCCAGTTTGTTAAGAATTTTGGCAAAGCTTTAAATGCGATTTCCCATATAATATTTTTTTTTTTTGTCCTTTACCTGATCAAGTATTTAAAAAACGTTTTGAAAGACACATCATCATCTTTGGAGTTTGAATTCAAAATTTGTTAATGCAAATGATAAAATTGATGTAAAAAACACCTCATCTAGGTAATTTAATATTTCCCTTCTATCATTTTTTTTTTTTTTCCACCTGAGTTGGCACTTACAAATCCGAAAAAGACTCCTTGAGACAGTTCTCAAAAAATTCGCAAATTAGGATTTTTTTTTTTTTTTTAAACATTTATTCTTCGGTTTCCCACATTAATAAAATTACATGAAATTGATCCTGAATTGAACCGCTCGCTTATCTTTATGGAACATAACCCTCAATGTACCATAAAAACTCACATGAAATAACCAATAATAAATTTTTTTTGATAAATCAGTACAGTAACGATAATCGTTTTCCCAAAATTATAAACAATTTTGAAGTAAGCATTTGTTAGTAAAGGATGTTATTTAGAAAAGAAAACAAAGACAGGCACAAAAACCCCGCACAGAAAAGACTGAATCTTTGAGCTCCTTGAAAAAAGAGCAGAATGAGTTTTGTTTAGTGTCTGTTTTTTTTTTTTTTTCGTTTGTCTATTTCTAAGTAACTTCCGGTTTATTGATATTCTAATTTTCGTTGTGTGTCTACATACCTTCTTGCTGTGTTAATATCTGACCGCTAGTGTCAACAGTTGGCGAAACATCGTTCGAAAGACTAGCGCTTTTTGATGTCTGGGCTAGAATGTCGGATCTGTTGTTATAGTTTGTTGTTATCTTGAGAATCTTTGTCACTCTGTCGTTTGCATTGGATAAATCTGACATGGTCAAACTTTCTGTTTGAGAAGGCTCTTTTTCCTTCAGTGTAGGCTCCTTATCGGTGTCGTTGTTGCCGTTTGGAATTGCGCTTGAAACTGTCATGTTTGGGTATACTTTGTTTGCTATGATTCCAAGTAGCTCTCTTTCAACTTTAAGGTACAACTGAAATAAGTTCTTTTCAAACTCTTGCTCCTTGTGATTGTTATGCTCGTTCCCTTTAATTATATTATGATCATTCAAAATTAAAACTATTTTTTTATCAGTAGGCGGCGATAATACTAACGCGTTCAAGCCAGTATCTTTTTTCCTTCTTTCTAATTCCGAATTTTTGAATATTTTCTTGTTTCCCTTTTTTGCTTCTGCCCGCAAGGTTTGTTCTCTTGACGTTACCTCCGACTTGAAGAGTTTTGATAAAATGTTTGCTGTTGATACAGGCATGAGATGTTGTTAAAATGGTCACCAGATCCTACCTGTCTGTTGGGGGTTGACAGATTATTCTTTTTATTTGTTTTATTTATTTAAAAAAAATAAGTTAAACAAAAAAATGTTCTTATGTTCTTTGCTGAATTCCACTGCAAAGAGATACAAGGTCTTGCTTGGCTGCTCTTTTTTCTACGTTCATGGACAGCCCTTCAGTTTTATATATAAAGCCAAGCAAGATTATTTCAAAGACATTGTGCGCACATTGACACACACAATAAACAAACCAAAATTGTGTAATCACCTGAATCCTTTTTTCCTGTCAAAAGACCCGTATCTGCACTCCATCTGGGAGAACAAACGCAGCCGTGAAGTCTTTAAAATCTGCTTCACTTATATAAATGGGAATCTTTAGTCCGCTTAAAAATTAAAAAAAAATCGTTCATCTCAGTTTTTTATTCAAAGTAAAAGAAAGTTTGCTCCATTTGTCTTCTGATGACTGCTGATAATGCGGCAAGTAGTATGCCAGCCTACAGACCTGCCCATCGCAGCAAATCCTCAAATGTAGTTGTTCCCTTTCAGCATCACAGTATCCTATTATCTGATTCAGACGGTAAATGAAACTTTAATCGTGCTAATGGTGGAGGTTCTTATCCAACCCCATACTTATTTAAGGTAAAGGGCCCGCTTAAGTTCCTCATCATATCGTAGGACAAAAACTGGTAGGGAAAGTTCCCATCACCTCTTGTTAGCCCTCCTGAAAATAAATGCCTAGCCGATGCCCAGAAACGCGTAGCGCAAACACTTTTTGCTTTGCAAAAACAGCTTGTATGCACGTGATACACAACAGTGTGCAAGGTCACGTGTTTAGTTTGACCAAAAGTCTATATGCACGTGCCGGTGGCCAGCAGCGAACACGCACTTTAGCAAGGCGGCCAGAGAAATACGTTTTGCTCTGCTCATGTGAATGTTTGAGTAAAAAGCATTAAGGGCCTGGCATTCAAGAATTGATAAAACACCAGTCTAAACCCAGTGAAAGTAAGATTTAGGAACCAAAAGTTTGGGTGTTTTTTTTTTAATGATCAATAAACCTGCCATATCAAGCTTTAAATGGTTCAAATAAATGAGAACCGGCTTTTAAATGCTAAACGCCAAAAAAACATCACAGACTTCTACTCTATCAAAAACACTAGCCAACATGTCGAGAAAAAACCAGCTGAGTACATCAGTTTACTGTCTGATGGCGAAAGCTCACATTCAGATGACGACCTAATTATTGTCAAAGAAGAAACAAAGTTCACTGTGGTTAAAGAGAGTAAAAGCACTGAAATGAAGCCTTTCAAGGAACCAAAAGCAGACGACCTTTTTGACCATAAAAAAAACATTTTAGAAATGGATTTAAAAACAAAATTAAATGTTTACATTCCAACTGATCTCACAATTGAAAGTAATGACGAAAAAGAAAGAAAAAATTCAAGAGCAACACCTAGCTATAGAATACACAGTTTTCCAGGATCTGACGATAAGGTGACAATAGACTATTTTCCACAAGAAACTAAAAGTGTATACCATTTTATATCGCATTTGCACTCAGATCATCATGTTGGGTTTTCCAAAAAATGGTTAAGGGACAACAAAAACGCGATAATTGTTATGGGTGAAGAAAACTACCTGCCTTTTCTTTTTAAATTTAATATAGTTAATTTCAAATCCAAAAGCAAAAACTTAGAGGAGAATTTTAAGGATGTTTGCGACAGAATATTGGTTATAAGAAAAAATATTCCATTAAAACTTTTTTTCAATTCTGATATGAAATCATACATGACAGTTACAACAGTAAACGCAAATCATTGCATTGGTGCTTGCCTTTTTATTATAAGCTATTTTGACGGCAGCAATAAACTGAAAGAAACCATTTTACACACAGGAGATTTCAGATACAATTCTGAAAAAATGCTTCCACAGCTGAAAGATTTGTTTTTTGACAAACTTTACTTAGATACAACGTACATTTCTCCTGTCTGGAATTTCACGCCAAAGGATGACTTACTTGAAAATGTTCAACATTTTATAAAAGCTAAGCTTAAGCCCGCTGTTGTGAAAGATTGGTTTTCTCAAGGGAGTCTAATCCAAAGGACTTTGGATACGTTCAGAAAGAATTCACAATTTGATAAAAAATCTATTAAAACACTAATTGTTTTAGGATCATATACCATTGGGAAAGAGTTTCTGGCAATTGGTTTAAGCCGGCATTTTGATGAGTGTCCAATCATTGTTGACAATGATGGTTTCAGATCTGTTTATAATTTAATGAGTGATCAGCGGTTTGTTAAAAGTTCAGATGTAGCAGCGGATTTGCTGAACGCTTTTAAGCTAAATGATACGGTCATATATTTAGGGTCAATAGGAAACCCACAAGAAATAAAGCAAAAGCTCAAATTATTCAAAATTGAATCAGCATACGGAAAAATGATTACAATTTGTATTTCTCTTTCAGGATGGAACTTTTACAAGTGGAAAAACTTTTTTCAGGATCTTGAAAATGTTGATGAGCTTCCTATATACAATAAAGACACATGCAAAAGAATATTGGCTGAGTTTAACAACAATGAGTACATCAAAAGAAAATACGAGCTTGACAGCATTATAAACAGCGATTTGCTTTTTGAAGAAAAGTATATGGTCGACATGTCTAATCTGCCCAAATGGGTTTTAAAGCAAGATAAACCAAACAGAATTCTATACTGGAAGTTGAGTTACAGCGATCATTCATCCTACAAAGAACTGTCCCAGTGCTGCACTGAATTACGATATGGGATGATTGTGCCGACTGTAAACACACACAAGCAGGATTTGCTTGAGTACCATACAAACCTGTGGAAATTATGCAACAGTCAGCTGTAGGATCAAAAACAAATATTTTTACTCACTATATATATTCCATCACTAACTTACTACTTCTTATTAACGTGCACGTATTTTTACAATTAATAAAGCCTATGGTTTTTTAATTTGTTATATTTTAAATGTGTAAAATAAGTTCAAGTTATAAACTTTATTTAAAACAATGTTTTATAAATGTAAATTTGTTGATTTGCATGTTTAAGTCACGTGCTATGCTATAAACAAAATATATGGTTGTCCCCGGATGTTTTTTTTCAGGGAGAAGAAAAAAATACCAACAGTTTTACTGATAAGAATTTATAAGAAATATATAAGAAAAAGTGAGATAAAGTATTTTAAAGTTAAGCATGTTTAAATCTCTGTTAACTTGATGTGTAACTGATATAATTTTACACATCATTTACCATTAATTTTATTAAAAAAGCCTCAATGTTCTTTTTAACACAATTCGTTTAATTAAATATTACAGCAATTAGATAGAAAGCATTATTTAGCTCAGCTCAACAGAAACCAATACTATTCCTTGCCATCATACCAAAACGAGCCTTTCACAACTAAATGCACCACTTCCAAGACAGAAACATTTTTCTTTCAGACATTCAGCTCGTATTTTTTGAGAATTCGTTTTTAGAGAAAGGCAAAATAGCTTGTTCATACACAGCCAAAAAACAAACAAACATCTATGACAAAAACGACCTGGAGTACCTTGAAAACCAAACACAAAAACTGCAAATGTCAATTCAATCCTACCAAGAGTGCCTTGAATATGACTCTTTGATAATAAACATCATTCAAAACAGCTTGCGAAATGGGATTTTCAATCATCAATTTTTGTTAGATTATTTTGGCTCAAATTTTTCTTTAAACAAGAAACATGCACAAAACAACAATAACAGACTGTTACTTTACAGCCTAATTAAGTATTGCGAAGTATTCGAGTGGTTCACCATCTTACTGAAAAATCCGCCTGCTGCTTTGCCTAATTTTGGCGAGTTTCTGGACCTTTGTGAAAAAGTTACATATACTTCGTTCGACAATCTTTTTTGCCTAGTATCTCCAAACATTAATTTTGATGAGGAAGCAGTAGACTTGAATGTTTCATTCACATTTTATCTTTTCAGCGATGAGATGTGTTTTAAGCAAGCAATCACATTTGATCCTGAGGTTGGATATCAAACCAATGATATTGATTGCGACTTTGTAATAAAATCGTTTAATGACTTATACATTCATCAATTGATAGAGCATATGTCGCTAATCTATTTGCTTTTTATAAAGGACGTACTTTTAAATGAAACCCAAGTTTCTTTAGATATGGCAATTACTACGCTACAACACTTTTTATCAAGCCGCGGGTTTCCTCAGCAGGCTTTAAGCCATTCTTCACTCGACAAAGAAACTGTGATGCTTGAAACTTTAAAAAAGTTAAACAGTTTTCAGTGCTTCGGTGATGAAAACTATGAAACTGACATTGTACAGTCAAGTTTAACGGTAAGTAATAATTTTTTTCGTGCATGTGAATTAAAGAACAGCAAAGAAGAAAAGATCTTAGCTTTTATTTCCACTTTGGAGTATAAGCCAATATGGGTGGCCGAAAATTATTGCGAATGGCTCTATTTATACAAAACATCAAACTTTGCAAGGTATTCACCGTTGTATAAAAGAGAATATGAAATGGAAAACTTTATACTCAAGAAGATTAACAGCTCAAAGCAGCATATAATTCCTCCTTCAAAATTCATTACTGCAAATAAATGTCTTATAGTTTCAGATTGTTCTTCTTCAGCAGGAAGCACTCAGAGGCCTTTTATTAAGCCTGTTTTGCAGATACTGGATACTTTAGGAGTACATTGACTTTTTTTAATTTTTATAAGAAAGGAATTGTTCATCACTTAAGATCAATTCAAAACAATTTCACATTTTAGCCTATCACCAGTCTCAATTTTCAAAAAACACAAAGGAAGCTGATTAAGCTTTTCACTGTCCATTAGCTCGTCCATTGGATTGTACAAATGTATACTTTTGGAAATAGTGAACTTTGTCATGTCGAATTTTCCGGATTGCTCTAATTGTTTATAGATATTTGAATCTTTGAAAAAGTGGTAAATTTTCAACTTTAAGTGGTATAAATCGCATCCATAGTCTTCAGAATACTTGCTGTTTTCAAAGTCTTCTGGAGTAAACTCAAAATGAAACTTTAAAGGTCTGTCTATAATTGGCTGGAACTTGTCATTACCGTTAATCAGAGCACAAAACACGGAGATTTGAGCAACATGAACAGGCTTTTTGAAAAAGTGTTGCATGGATTCGAACTCTTCAATTCCGTTTTCAATTTCTTTTGCAAAGTACTTAGGGTCATTAAGCAGTTCATGATTTAGCAAGTCCTCCAAGTTTTCTACTTTTTTCAATTCGGTGTATGTAGATTTGGACAGAAAGAACATATCAATGGTGATACACAGTTCATTGATGATAGCCAAGACTCCTAGGAACATCAGGACTAATGTTATTCTTGTTGAAATTTTGTCATATGTGTAGTGTTTCAGAAAAGGAATGTAGCTAACTAAAAAAGCAACTAGTTTGTCTTCTAATATATACGCATCTGCATAAATTTTTGTGTTTGAGTCTAGAATTGTGTTCATACTGTTCTGCGCTTGTTAATTTGCTTTTACTGAAGAAGTCAATGCTGGGTTTCCAAGCCAAAGCTTCGGTTTTATTTTTTATGGTTTGATGGTTAGGCAACACTTTTTTTTTTTTTTTTTGAAACCAACAGTGTTTTCCATGCTGAATAATGCCATTCAAAGTTTATGAAGATACCTTTTCTGTGCACTATGACCTTAACAAGTGGTTGATATATTGACTAATTTAAAATTTCACATCTGCCATATCCAAAAATCAAATCTACAAATATCGGGTGAATTTTTTCAGTTTTTTTTTTTTTGAAAAAAAAAACGTTAACAGCCAACAACTTTTTATTTTTAAAAGTATTTTATAAACGAGGATTGCAATGCATGGAACATGAAAGAATACTGCCTAAAGACTCACAAGCTGGCAATAATTCAGTGTACATTTTTTTCTTTTCTTTTTGGCAGAAATTATTAGAAAAAGAATATCTCACGCAATGGGTTAGCAGCCGGCATTTGCAACAAAAGAGGTAAATAGCAAGCTCGACACACATTCATGATTGTTTGTCTGCCTGACGAGCATACAGGCAATAAATTTTTACTTTTCCAAACTTGGTCTGCCAGCGCATATATCGCAAAACAGCTTTGACTGTCCCAACTTAATGACCGCTGGTGCAGCACATTATTCAGGCTCATGGACCATGCGGGGCTCTCTTTAAAACTAAAACTTTTTTATATTTTTGGTGGACTTGCATGCTAGCAATGAGAAGCCTGATATTTATTTATGTCTGCTGTCTAACAGCTTTGAAGCAAGATTGGAAGCATTGGGTGCCACGATTATGCTGTGATCCGTTTTTGCAGTTACTTCTATACGAAGCTGCGTACATGCACATCATAAATCCGACAGATTCAGTCAGCTGACACGCCCTAGCTTTTTTTTTTTAAATGAGACTCACAGAAAGCTAAAAAACAGTGTTCAAAAAGTGGACCGGACTTAGCATGCCACACAGGTTAATGACACACGTCATGGACAGCCTAGAACGGCGGAGTTAACTAGACCCTTTTGGGCGTGTCCAGAGATCCTATTTATAGGCACATAGCCCCCGAACAGCACGCTATTTTTGCTTCAATGTTCTTCCTCACAAGGCCTAGCCGTCTAGTCCCCCACTGAAAAAAAAAGAAAAACATGTTAGGCTTTTCCAGCAGGACCTGAACACACATGCAGCTCCCCAACACTTAGAGAAGCAACTGCACTCGGAAACCACTGGGAAGAAGCTTTAGCAGGGCTTCCTGCCGAGCAGCCACACCATTCAGCGAACCGTTCTGGCCAATTTAGTATTGACATTATGCCGGCCTGTTTTTCTTGATGATTTGTCTTCGCCTGCCCCAACAAGGCTTCATGTGAGCTAAAATTGTCGTAACTGCACTCGTAAACAATGAATTGCTAGCGCACCTAGTCTTGGCAAGCCAAAAAACACTCTAGACTCCTTACCAAATTTTAGGTTTTAAGATTTTTCATTTTTTGATGTTTTGGCACATGAAACATTTTGTTTCAAAAAAAATACGTCAACATTTGAATACCTGCTTTTTGCCTAGCGGTATTGGCGCCGTTTAGCAACAAATACGCCCGTGCACCCACCAACAGCGAGGACAAAGCCTATTGGACATGCGTGATTGCTCATTGTTCAAGGCGAATGCATCCCTTTCAGGAAATAAAAAAAAACAGAGCATCATTTCTTCTAGATTTTATTTATCACTTACCGTAAATATTTTTCAGATACCGTTTATTTTTAACTTTGCTACAATGGCCGAGAATAAAAGACAAAGAAGTTGTGGACCTGCCAGTGTATATAACTGCCCAGCCAGACAAAGAGGTTTTGATTTTAGGTACAAGTTAAAGTGACAGAGAGATTGGAAAACGAAACCAAAGGTTACAAAACCGTCAAAAAAAAAGACTTTAAATCTGCCCAACCGCCTTTCATTTTTATTTTATATTCACTCTGAAATGCTGCCCCAACTTGCCTTATTTGCCCTGGTTCTTACCCACATGGCAAGTGCACAACTAACAATAACCACCCAGCACATTTTCAAAAGAGAAGAGGACTATTTATCCAGCATTCTATCAGGAAGCTTATCAGACAACTTGTTAATCGATACCTCAGTCTCTGAGGAAATCAGCTCCGGTGCCTTAAAAACC
This sequence comes from Hanseniaspora hatyaiensis (nom. inval.), assembly GCA_030573555.1. Lineage (NCBI taxonomy): Eukaryota > Fungi > Ascomycota > Saccharomycetes > Saccharomycodales > Saccharomycodaceae > Hanseniaspora > Hanseniaspora hatyaiensis (nom. inval.). Next base: position 69,798 of record JAJMDM010000127.1, read on the forward strand.
TCAAATACTGCTGCTATTTTGAACAGCTATGTGTCTTTGGTTCAAACTTCGTCAGCAGTCAGTTCTGGCAACTCCTCTGTTGATTCATTTAGTATGCAGGACTCATACTCTACTGTTCAAAGCATAAGCACTTCGGTTGCCCAACCTTCATTGAATGAAACAACCAACATAAAAACAACCGACGTTTTGGCTTCTTTGACCGAATCGACTGCTCAAAGCAGCGCAAACACATCAACAACGCTCAAGCAAAACTCCAAAAATTACGCTAACGCAGTAATTGTTCCTCAAAGCACAAGCGTTGTTTTCAGCGCTATGATCTGGCTTGGTTTGTTATTTGCTTGAACAATTTAATACGGAATATATATATATATTTATATATTTATATATGTGCTTTAACAATAATGATTTTTTGTAAATTTCTGAGTTGGCTATTATCATGTTTCTTGTTTTTTTTAAAGAACGAAGTTTGATTTTAAGTTGATCAAAAGTTCCATTACTTGCCTTTTTGAGTAATTTTCGCAGTGAAAAAAATAAAAACAACTGAAAGATGCATAGAGTAAGTTTAATTAAAACCATCAGAGTATTTATACCGATAGAAAAACATTTCAATAATTTTTTGTTGTTTTGAAATATCATTATATTCTGAATCAGATAAAATAGTGTTGTTGAAGTTTTTTGTTGTTTAAAACTAATTGACCTTGATCATTTCCTTACAGTTCTGCAGTAGCTCTCGTTATAACAAAGCAGTTATGCTTATGAGTATGTCTTTTTTAATTGTTATTCACCTAAGCTTAATATAAAATAAAAAGAAACCAAAAACAAAACAAAAGTTTACAATCATACTTTGAAACGTTTCTTTGACATACCTGATAAGCTTTCTAAACCACTTTTTTTGATGTTGTATTTTGCTATTTTGTTACTACTTTCTGTTTTTACAAGATCATCGTTTTGTGATGAATTAACAACATTTTTAAACTCTGACAAAGCCGCAGCGGTTGCAAACTTTCCATTAGTTGCTGCGTTTATGCAGGATTTTACAAAATACTCTTACGCAGATTACGAGTCTTGCTTATCAACCAAGGGATCAACAATCCCATTTGTTCTTCATAACTACTTTTTGGCTTTTGAACAAATTTCTGACTACGAACAAATTGAAAATGCTATGATGAAAACATTTCCTTTTTCTGAATTTGGAGAAGTTGTCACAGCTGTGCCCTGGTACACCGAGCTATTGAACATAGCCAGCATGTCCACTTACTACTATCCATCAGATTTTTCCACAGGAACAGTGCTCACTATTGGTTCTCCGTCTACCAGTACTACAAACCCGTCAGTTGGCCCTCATTTAACTCAGACGTTGCTAAATGCTACATCAACATCTTCGGTCACATCCAAAAGCAAAATAGAAACATCTTCTTCTTTTTCAAGCGCAACTAGTTTTATGCCAAAAAAGTCTGCTTCAACTAGTTCATCCCATTCAACAAAGGCTTCTTCAACGTTTTCTTCCAAAGGGTCGATACCTGTTAAAAGCCTTAAAATGAGCAATTTTTTAATTGTTCCAGTGGTGTCTCTCCTGATTGCTTTTCTGTTTGCTATTTAAATTGAAAAAAAGAAGCACCCGAAATTGATATTATATATAGTATAAACTAAGCAAACTTGATACAACCTTTTTTTTTGTTTTGTTTTTTGGCACTTTGTCATGGCAGTAAAGAGTTTCTTGTTGCCTGAAAAAGTAACACAGACTGTAAGTTAACCTTAAAATCATCTTTTTCTAATCTTTGTAGCTGTTGTTTAAAAACCTCAAAAATCTTCCGTTTTTATACTCACCTTTAACTGTAAACTCATTAATGTCTTCCCAAGTTGTCAAATCACACATCGTGTCTCTTCTTTTTTTTGTTATTGCTTTTTTTAACTCTTGTTTTTGATTTGTGTGGTTTGGAATAGTTGGCAAAGCGGTATTTTTGCATCTAATTAAAGTATTTTTTCCATGAACGTTCTTTTCAATTATAAAAAAAGGTTTATCGCCAGCATCATTGGCATTGATTTTTTTTTTTCCAAAATTTTCTGTAGGCATTGTTAAACTGTGTATTGCATTGTCAATATCTGGTGTGAAATGAAGTTGTGTTTTTAACAAGTTTATTAGGTTTAATTGGGAATCAGGCTTACAATCAGAAATTAACTTAAGACCTTGAATCAAACTTAGATTTTTCAAAATTCCAAACTGAGTTTGGCTATCCAGTTTTAAAAAAAATTCTGCAGATAAACCATTTAAATCATCAACTAAAGCAATATCATGGGTTTTTTGAAAATCTAAATTTTGGGGGTGATACTTATCAGAAAAATGGCCATTTTCTTTTCTGTGCTTCTTTGGATCTGAAATTGCGGGCAAGACTTTCTTTAAAACAGATGTTACTACGTTTTCAATATCTTCTTTTTGGTAAATAGTTTTATCACTTGAATGCACAAAACTTTCACTATTCTTTGACATTTTTGGAATCATAATACTTTTTTTTCTTACTTGGTGATTTTGGGTGTTAGTAATATCACTAAAAGGCAACTCGTATACGCTTTTACTTTCATAGAAACCATGCTTAGATAAATCTCTCTGACTTGCTTGGTCAATGTTTATTTCATTTGCAACATCAAAGTTTTGATTTTCTACATCGTTAAAATAGTGATTAAAAAACTGATCAGGTACAGATTTAACACTGGTGTACTTTTGATACTGATCATTGTAAAAACCATTGCTATAACTGTTTTTTTCTTGACTTTGGCCAACATCTGATTTGAAACTATAGTCAAGCTGACTGTTTTGGTTAATAAAATCAACATTTCTGGTACAGTTAGACATATCTGATTTTGCTATTTGGCTCATATTTGCCGTTGGGGCGCAATGTTTCAAGTAAGAATACTTTGTTGGATCTTTGCTTTGACAAGTTTTGTTGAAGTCACCGTAGGTAATAGTTTCAGTGTTGGCATTGTGACGTAGCGTACTGGATAAATCAGCATTATTAGCATGTAACACTTCCCCAAGTGCAGTAGAGTCGGCTAGGCTTTGAATTGGGAAATTTGGTGTTTGGATATTCATTTGTGAATTTATAGCAGAATGTTGAAGGCCATTGCTAGAAGCTTTTGCTACAAACTGGTTGTAAGACAGAAGTGAGTAATTACTGTTTTTTGAGTCTTTTAAGCTTATTTCTTTGTCTATTAACAGGCAAATTAGCTGCTTAAAAGAGACTTCATTTGGAACTCCAAACTGTGCTTTTTTTAGCAAAATTTCTTTTGTGACTGGATGTTTTACGTTGTACCTAAAAGCTAGCATTGGGGGCTTTACGATTATTTTGAGCGCATCAGGAGACACATAAAGTTTGTTTTTTTCCAAGTTTAGTTGGTGTTTTGCCTTCAAGTTCAAGAAATTTTCAGTGTTGTTGGTTTTGTTGTGTATTTGAAAAATAGTCTCGCTGGAGGTGGACGTGATTGTAAGTTGGAAGGCAAGGTCGGGGTTGGCATTCGAAAGATGACTCCATTCTTTAGTTTTCGTTATAGAGTCGTAGTTCTCAATTGAGACTTTAAAGACGTCAAAAACTGCTTGGCTAGTAGACATTTGGCTGTGGTTAAACGTTTTATCTGCGACAATGAACAGAAAATTAAAAGTTCGCAATGGTTGCTGGTTTGCTTGCTCAATTCTTATTGGAGAAAGAATGGGGAACAAAGAAATCAACCGACTGCCAGAAACCGCAACAGAACAAAAGCAAAAACAACAAAACAAAAGCAATGGCTTTATATATGCACCATCAGAGTTTACTTCCAGAAACAACATCGATTAGCCATGAGTAGCCACTCCCAGACACCATCTCTGCAGACGTACAGGCAGTTCACATTGATTAAATGCCAGTAACTGTGGCTACAAGAAAAAAAAAAAAAAAAGTGTCCAGTGCCAGAAGCCAGATTTCCGAATCGGGCGCAGCCGTCCATTTTGGGCTGATACACACGGCGGCTATCTGGTGGGGGGAATTGGTGTTTACACAGCATCTAAGCAGTACACAGCAGGGGAGACCAATCAACTGCCTCTGATAGCCATAGACCAAAGCTAGAATCAACAACAAGGCAAAATTTTTAGTGTTTCTGCCAGATCTTTGTTTTTTCCAAGCAGACTACACAACCACCGGCAGGAGAGCTAGTTTTGAGCATTTGCAATACCTTTTTCCACCAAACAAACAGAAATGCTGCACCTGGTTATTGACCTGTGCAAGCAGATAAAAACATCGTTCAGTAGAAACAGATCCGAAAGCGAGAGGATCTCGCTGAGCAAGCAGGCCTTTATCAACTTCTTTGGGTTCCTGAGCTCTGTGGTGGTGATCAACCTGATTACCTGAGGGGTGCGGGGATAGGCACGTGTGATTTATAAAAATCAAGCACGTGCAAAACACAACTAGTCACGTGCAACTTTATAAAAAGACAGACACGAGCAAAAAACAAGAAGTCACGTGTACTTCTAGAAAAAGACAGGCACGTGCAGCCAGAGAGGCTTCCTGTCCAAGACCAGAGAGGTCTTCCATGCTGCCACTGAGGACCGTCTGAGCAGCGTCTGCCCCAGCATCCTGCTGCTCTCTCGCTGCCTCACTCTATGGAAGTCTTCCTATGCCTCGTTGCAGGACACGCATTACGTTCTGGCACAGCCGACGATGTTCCATCGCAGCACTTAAGTCGTCACTCCGCCCCCAGCAAACGTCATTTTGAGCGAACAATCCGCTACTTGAGACAAATAATTCACTATTTTAAAATATAAAAAATTTTAATTTGAAATCTTTTTTTTTTTTTACTCAATCCATGTCATAATATTGTCACATGAGCCGTCAATGTTTTCATGGCCCCTTCCCCTCCTACAGGATCATGATGCAGTAGACCTTAATGATTTCTGTCACAGGAAGCGAAAAGGTTAAAAGATTCATACTAAAACCAAAAAAGTCTGCGCCAGCCTCGATCCCCGCAGCCAAACACCGGCAACCGTTTGTTTTTACTTCAGCTCTCTGCAAAAGACTCAGCACTTGAGACAGATTTTATAATTGAAACAGACTCTATACTTGAAACAGACCTTCAAAATCGCTCTTTTTCAACCACTGTCCTGCAGCTCAACACCAAGAAGCATTCTTTTTTTTGTTACAGAAACACTTTTTCTGTTTCCAAGCAGCACTCACACGGCCTTGACTAATGCAGATGGACAGCACCAACTTAACATCGTCTGACATCGACGAACTGAAGAAAAAAATTATGAGCAGATCCGCCTCGTTCAAAAAGAAGCCAACTATTGATTCAATCGACCAACCGCAGGCTCACAGCGACATCCACCACAACTTCAGAAACGACAGCCTAGACCATTCTTTCCGCTCTGACAGCATGAACAGCGACGACAGCGCACACACCATACAACATGACAATGGAAACACACACAAACAAGAAGACGCTGCATCTTCGAACAACATAAACATGAATTTGCAGGCAAGAGTCCTAGCCTTCCATGAGCAAAGACAAAACCTTAAGAGATCGTCAAGCATGAAAAAAAGCGCTGATGCCTTAGCAAAAAGCAGCAACAACGAGGACTTCAAGCAATACACATCCAAAACCGAGCATAAAGACAGCGAAAAAGTCAAAAAAACGCAATACACGGAGATTGTTATCCCTGAAAAACGAGCTTCAGCTGGCAATTCGTCACCAGGGACCCCTTCTATAGACGTTGTCAATAAGCCGCTCCCTCCATTGCCAACAGACAAGAAGAAAAGCACATCTTTTGGCAGCTCTGTTGCAGCCTCAGCTGTGAACAATCTACCTGCTGCCAGCAATTCAGAGAACTCTATAGCCAACAAAACTGCCAACCACAACAGCAAATTGATAGAAAAGAAACTCCAGAAAATGACTCTGCTCCAAAGAAGAAACAAAAGCTTATCCGGGCTTCTTCAGAAAAAGAAGCTTCTAGATGACGAAACATCAAGCGTCAGTTCAGTTGTGACCACTGATTCTGAACCGGACTTTGAGTTTGACACTTCAGCAAAAAAAGTACCAATGCCTTACAGCAGCGCAAGCACTTTTGAAAGGGCTGATAAAAATTTTAAGCCTACATCTCCAACACAGGTAAGGTCTTTTTCCAACAAGCCTTCAAGTCCTTTTAGAACAACCACTTTTGGCTTGAACAAAGACGCAAATGCTAACGAAAAAGAAATGAATCCAAAAAGAAAACCGCCTCCAGTTCCTTCCAATTTTCAATTCCCAACAAATACGAATTATGCAGCAGGTGCAAATTCAAATGCCTCTTTGCCCTCAGCTAAACCAGCATCAAATAGATCTCAACAAAAAATCAAAATGGGATTGAGTGCCAGAAGAGGGTTAAAACTAGACATGTCACAAATGCATAAATCCAATCCTTCAACTTCTTCTACCACATCAAACACCAGCCAAACGCAGAGCAATGCTGCCCCGAATGATTTTGTTTTAAAATTGCCTAACCATGTTATGAAAAACTTATCGGAAGTAGGGCATATCAACAGCACAGATTCTTTGTCGTCAAATGAAAGTACCAGATCATTGTTGAGACAAAGCGGAAATAGTTTTTCCAATATGCAGTCGTCAATGAAAAGACAAAGCAACGTTAACGCTAGCAACAATAATTTGAGAAACTCTTTGAACACACACGGCACAGACTCTATATCTTCTTTGAATAACAGCATAAACTCAACAGGTGTTGGGTCAATATTTGCCAATTTTTCCAAGTATTTGAACATAAAAAACGGTTCTTTGAATTTTGCTGGAAAGCTGTCTTTGTCTTCAGAAGGGATCAACTTTTCAAACGGTTCATCTTTTTCGATAACACTTGATGAGCTGGAGTATATGAGCGAACTAGGCCGCGGGAACTACGGTAACGTTTCCAAAGTTCTTCACAAGCCAACTCAAATCATTATGGCAATGAAAGAAGTAAGACTGGAGCTAGATGAAAGCAAGTTCCGTCAGATCCTTATGGAGTTAGACGTGCTGCACAAATGCAGTAGCTCCTATATTGTTGATTTTTATGGCGCCTTTTTTGTTGAAGGTGCTGTCTACATGTGCATGGAGTGCATGGACGGTGGTTCTCTTGACAAACTATACTGTGGTAAAGGTGCTTACGATGAAGACGGCAACCCTCAGGGCGTGCCTGAGCCTGTTTTAGCTAAGATAGCCATAGCTATCATATCAGGACTGAAGGTTTTGAAAGATGACCATAACATTATCCACAGAGACGTCAAGCCAACCAATATTTTGTGTTCTGCCAAAGAAGGCACCATCAAACTCTGTGATTTCGGAGTATCTGGAAACTTGGTGGCTTCCCTTGCCAAGACGAATATAGGGTGCCAGTCGTACATGGCCCCTGAAAGAATTAAATCTTTTAACCCAGACACTGCAACTTACACTGTTCATAGCGATGTGTGGTCACTTGGACTGACACTGCTGGAAGTTGCTTTAGGAAAGTATCCATACCCACCGGAATCTTATGGAAACATATTTTCACAACTAAGCGCCATAGTAGATGGAAAACCACCATCGCTGCCTAAAGACAAATTCTCACCGCTTGCGCAGGATTTTATCACTTGCTGCCTAGAAAAGAATCCAGACAAGAGACCTGGATACAAAGAGCTTTTGGAACATCCATGGCTAGTGAAGTACCAGCAAGAAACTGTTGACATGTCTGGCTTTTTCACCGAGAGACTGAACAAAATAAAGCAGTGGGAGATGGAAAATACTGCAGATGCTGAGGGAAAAGAGCAGAACGGAACACTGGGCGACTCTTCCCATGCTGCGAACCTGTCAGTTAGCAGCGAGTCCAACAGCATTCCTCCTCTGCACAGAGGCGGGCTGATGAGCAAATAGGCTCTTTTCCGCCTCTCGTATAGAAGCCAGTGCCCATTGTCTTCAGCATACCCTGCACGCAAACTGTTTTGTATTATATACATGTACGCACACTTGCTCTTTGAGGACCATAGAAGGACTTGCTGTATGCACACTTGCCCTTTGAGGACCATAGAAGGACTTGCTTTATGTTTGCCCAGGGCATCTCGCCGTGCCTATGCCTTCGTTGTCATGCTGATTGCTGTCCAGGCTTATGGTCCTCACCATTACCCAGCCTGCGTGGTAGCGCTACTTGACAAAGATTCAACAGTTTATTCATGTCATATCTTTTCTTTTCTTTTTTCTATTTTAAATTTTAAATTTTTCTTCTTTTTTTTTTTGTTCAGAACGATAATTTTTAAAATCGGCATGATGGGTTGTTTGTTTTTTTTTTTTTAAAAAAATATTTCAAATTATTTTAAAACTATTTTAAAAGCTTTTGATGAAAGTTAACGTCCGTTGCTACAAAATATCTTAATACTACAACCACAGCACTCACAATTTGATCATCACGGAGACCAGGAAAAGAACCAAGCCAGATTTTTAGTTTAAGCATTTTCTTTCTTTCTTTCTTTTTTTCTTTCAAGTTCAGCATTTGCCTGTGCCAGCTTGCAAAATGAGTTCAAAACGATCCAAAGAGCACAAGAGTCGATCTTCGAAACAGAATACACTGAAAACAGATGACACCAAAAAAACAAATAACACAACAACCCTGAAATTCAGCACAAAGCAGTTTTCCAGCCACAAGTCGCTTGGCCACAGGCTAAGAGACATCATATCCGAGATGTCCGAGTATCTCTCTCCTATACTGAAGCTTATTTTTCCCAACTTCATTGCAGTTCACTATGCTTACATTGTTTTTACCACTCTTTTGTGCTCGCTGATGATGCTTCCAATTAACGAGAAGTCTGATGCCAAGTACATAGACATTCTGCTACTTGCAGCTTCATCAACATCTCAGGGCGGGCTGAACACGGTAAACTTAAACCTGCTGAACACATGGCAGCAGGTTTGCATGTACCTGTTCTGTTTTATCACCACACCAATTTTTATCCACTCAGTTTTAGCTTTTGTCAGATTGTACTGGTTTGAGAGATACTTTGATGGTATAAGGGATTGGTCTAAAAGAAACTTTAAAACCAGACGTACCAGAACACTTATCCATCAAAACCTTTTTTCCTCAACCACAGGCTCTCCGACCATGTTAAACAGGAAAGCAACAATTTCCAAAATTTTAAGCAGAAGCACCGCCGGAAACAAGTCTGACAGGGTTTCAACTGACTACGTATCACCTGGAACGAGAACAAAAAGCAAGAACTCAATTAACATAAACAACAGAAATTATAGAAAAAACAAAGCAGAAAATAATGGTTCCAAAACGAACTCTGCATCTTTTATAGATTTTGCAAAACCACCTCAAAAAACAGAGGTCACTTTTGCAGGAGCTGATGCAAACATGAAACACAAACAGCAAAATATTATTTTGAACAGTAAAGCAAACGCTAATCAGCAGCCAACCAGGGGCATGTCAAAAATTAAGTCAAATTATGATATTAACAAACAAACCACTAATGACGACCATAAAAAAGTGTCTTCACTCCGAGTAGACCCACTAAACACAGCAAATGAAGCGGAAGATGAACCTATTACAACTAGAAAAAACAATGCCAAAAACAACGAAGATTTCCAAAGTAGGCTGTTTAGAGGGGAGGCTATTTATAGAGATGAAGAAGACGCTATAGATGATAATGATTCAACTGCAAAGTCAGCACAAAAAGAAAACCAAAATATAAAACTTAAACCTTATGATAGCTCAAATGTTAACGATGGGGCTGATGAGATGCCAATAGCCCGAGAAGAAGACGAAGGCGACTTTGATGTTCCTATAGACGAGGAGCCTGATTATTTCAATCATATGCACCCGCATTTTGATACAACTACTGATCTGAAACCTTCTAGAGAAGATGATAGCCAACCGCAATTACATTTCGACATTCCTGAGAAAAAAACAGCTATTAAACCCAAAACAGGAAGAAGAATGAGTTTATACAAAGTGGTTTCGAATGGTGGTACTGATTTGAAAAACAAGTTGGTTTCTTTAAAAAACAAAAGTTCATTTAACAACGATTTTGAAATGAGTTCTTTCTACAACAAAAAAACGCCCACTTTTGACAGCGAGGATCCTGAAACCAACAATATAGATTTGCCAGAAGATCTAAGCCCTGAACAGTTGGAAGAACTAATTCGTAATCCTGATTTCCAAGAAAGAATTTATAAGAACTGGAAAAAAAACAACGTTGCTGGTGGAAATAGACCTAATTTCAGAAATTTTAGAAGAGCTTCAACTGTCAAGTCGCTTCCAAGAATGAACACGTTTTCTAGTTTTACTGGAAACTTGAAAAAGAGAACCAACACTCAAGGCTCTAGAACTAAGTCTAAAATCTCTCTATCAGAAAACAGTGAAGATGAAAATATTCCAAATGCCAATGAATCCTTTGTTGACGATGGTATGGACTGGGAAAATGGGAAAATCAGTAATGAAATAAATATTTCAAACAAGAAGTCTTCGTTTCAAAACTACCTAGATGACAGTTACGATGATGTTGCTGTTGACTTTGATGACGATTCAGAGGAAGAATCATATGACTCTGAAGAAGATGCTAACGACCTGTCAAATGATGAGGATTATGATGAAGATGACGAAGACGATGAAGGAAATTACGATGAGGATGATATTGATTTTGACTATAACTACAATGATGACGACAACCAGTATTCAAACTTTGAAATTATTCCTACAAACAATTTTACCGTTGGAAGAAACTCCAAATTTGTTGGGCTTACTGACGCACAGAAAGAAGAACTAGGAGGAGTTGAATATAGAGCTTTGAAACTTCTATGCAAGTACTTGTTGGGCTATTACATAGGGTTTAGTTTAATGGCTGCAGTGCTATATTTGGGATGGATTTGCGCTTCTAAATCAAAACCGTTGGACAGCTATTCTGGAAATAGCAGAGCTATCAAATCTGCCCAAGAGGATTTGAAGTCGTTTAACGTTGGACAGGCATGGTGGGGATTTTTCACATCAGCTTCATCTTTCAATGATCTGGGATTAACTTTAACTCCAAATTCAATGGCAAGCTTTTCAGGCAGCAGTTACATTTTACTGTGGGGAATGTTTTTTATTATCATTGGTAACACAGGGTTTCCAGTGTTTTTGAGATTTATAATTTGGATTGCTCATAAACTCAGTCCACAACTTTCTCAAAGAAGAGAGTCTTTGCAGTTTTTGCTAGACCATCCAAGAAGATGTTTCACTTTGCTGTTTCCAAGTGGCCCAACATGGTGGCTATTTTTTATTCTTATAGCCCTGAACGCCTTTGACTGGATAATGTTTATTATTTTAGATTTCAACTCCAAAAACCTTAAAGAAACAATAGGAGAAGGGTGGTTTAGAGTGTTGACAGGACTGTATCAGTCAGTGTGCACAAGAACCGCTGGATTTTCAACAACAAACATTTCTCTGCTTTCACCTGCTGTGCAGGTGTCATACATGCTGATGATGTATGTTTCTGTGATGCCGTTGGCTATTTCTATCAGAAGAACGAACGTTTATGAGGAACAGTCTTTAGGGATTTTCCACGATTCCACAAAATCCAAGCAAAAGGCGCAAAACACAGGCAGAAACTACACATCTAGAAGTTTTGCCAGCAAAGATGATTCTTTAAACGATTCTTTGCTAGACAAAAAAGACACTTCCGTAGATGAGAACGAGCTCGAAGAGCATGCATCGTCTTTTATTGGCATGCATTTAAGAAGGCAATTATCTTTTGATTTGTGGTTTTTGTTTTTAGGGCTGTTTATCATCTGTATTTGCGAGTCGTCAAGAATTGAGGATCTAGACGATCCAAATTTCACTATCTGGACCATCTTGTTTGAGATTGTCAGCGCTTATGGAACGGTTGGGTTGTCTCTGGGATACCCAAACACCGACACTAGTTTCTGTGCTCAGTTCACTATATTAAGCAAATTCATTGTAGTGCTTCTGCTGCTGAGAGGAAAACATAGAGGATTGCCAAACTCACTGGACAGAGCGATAATGCTGCCTAGTGACCATTTGCAGCAGCTAGACAACAAAAACTTCAAACTGGTCAACGATGACAACAGCGACTACAGAAGCTCAGATGACGAAAGGAGCCTTGGCAGCAATGCTGAAGAAAGCGACGTGCCAGAGAACGAGGAAGAGGATCTCGGCGGCGACAACCAGCTTCCTGCCTACAAAGGAAGACAGAGCATCGTGGAAAGAGACCCAGTTTTGCACTATTTCAACAAGAGAAAGGACCAGGCCAAGCACTTTGTTCAAGAAACAAAGCATGCTGTTTTGCACCACGACTAGGCTCGCACCTAGCTCATTGTATATATAGCCGACTGGTGCAGATGCTTGAACAAAGCTCTACACACAATCCAGCCAAAAAAAAAAAGAAAAAAAAAAGATCGTGTTACACAGCTCACTACATAGCGACTGTGTGTCTTTGTTCAGCCCTCTCCATTGTCCTGGCCAGAAGCACGGTTCACACCAGTGTGTGGATGCTGGCCATTTTTGACACATTTTTCAACGTTGGACATATCCAAATCGTCAACGGGTTTTATTTATGCACTGAACTTTATTTCGATTCCCGTGTCTTTTTTTCGCGGAAACAGTTGAAAAAAAAAGTCCCACGGAAATAACTCTGCGTGGTGGTGGAGATAAGTCGGACGAAGCGTGCTGGCCGTGTGCATGGGCCTCGTTGGTACCTTTGGGCTCCTAAAAATGGCCGGTGCTGGAATAGTGGCTAAAATCGCTGTTGATTGTCGTGCTTTGTTGCAGATTTTCGGTTTGTTTCTGCATCCAGTGATTTCTGCCGCTCATTCGGTTGCAAGTTTGCGTGTGTGAGACTGCACATTGGCGCCATGGCCAGCCGATAACTGCTGCTGCCAAGCCCATCCCAGCCTAACGTTTCTTTTTTTTTTGCTCCTGCCCAGATAGGCTCTTTCCCTATTTGGGAAAGCGTGTGTGCTGCTGTGCGTGTTTCTCTAAGGCTTGGCCATGGGGGAGCCGCTTTTTGGCCCTTTGCCCGCCGCGCAAAAGCTGATGTAATGCTAACAAAACACAAAAATGAGTGAGAAAACAGGTCACCAAGTGGAAAAAAATTTGTTTTCGTGTGATGATTGGGAATCGATGGGCATATATAAACACGGCCTGCCACATCTGGCATTTCGTTCTCATCCAAAAGATTGTTTTCTCTTTCTTTCATTTCTGCTTATTTTACCACACTATTAAATGAAGACTCTAAAAAAACTATGTTTTTATTGCTGAAAAGAGTGTACATAGTGGTACATTACTGTATTTTTCACTTTTCTTGATTATCATCGTAAAAGAAGCTTCTCAGCAAACCAAGAAAAACATAAAATAACACCCATTTTATTCTTATAACAAGCACTGCCTGTACAGCCATACTCAGCGCCCTTTTTTTTTACTATTTTTTATTTGAACATTTTTGTTTTATCACATAAAATTTACCACTTCCCAAACGTTTAGCTTTATTACCCCCCAATTCAACTAAACAAAAGACTCTTTTACAACAGCTACACTTGATTTGCACTTATCTCTTATCAAAACCTTAGCTAAACACATCCCAAAGCACTGCTCATCTGATTTTTCACGCAGAAGCACATTTTAAAAAAAAAAATTTTCTTTTTTTTTGTCTTTATTACAATCCCATCACATTTTTAAAATTAATATTCTTCCCCCCAAAAAATATCAATTTTATTTACTAAAAATCTCTATATTCTAACCACTTTTCAGAACCAGTCAAATCTTTAATACCTTAAAGACTTGCAATCTCACAATATCAGAAAAGCTAACAAATATTATCCCCAAACCAACATGTCTGTCTCCCCTGTCAATCAAGTAATTCCCCCAATTACCCCACCTCATCCTCAAGACAAATTGATGTCTTTGGAAACAAAAGATGGCCTAGTTTTGCAAGGTTACTCTTTCGGTGCCGACAAGACCTCGTCTTCAGGTGAACTGGTTTTCCAAACCGGTATGGTTGGTTACCCAGAATCCATCACTGACCCTTCATACGAAGGCCAAATTCTAGTTATCACCTATCCTTTGGTCGGTAACTACGGTGTCCCTGATAGAAAGAAACTGCTAGATGAATTCAACCTACCTAAGTTTTTTGAATCTTCTAAAATCCACGTCAAAGGTTTGGTTGTTGCTCACTACACCGAAGAATACTCCCACTACTTAGCCTCCTCTTCTTTGGGCCAATGGTTAAAAGAAGAAGGCATTCCAGCTATTTACGGTGTTGATACCAGAATGGTCACCAAAATGCTAAGTACCAACGGTTCAACTTTGGGTAGACTATCCTGCTTAAAAGAAGAAAAATCTTTGGAAATTGCCTCATACCCAGAAGACTTTGAAGTTGCTGAATGGGACGATCCAAATGTTAAAGATTTGGTTTCTATTGTTTCCACCAAGGAAACTATCACCTATAAAGTTCCTGCTGAATACACCCCAGTTATTTCTCCAAAAACCGGCAAGCCTGTAAGAGTTGTCTGTGTTGATGTTGGTATGAAATACAACCAAATCAGATGCTTTTTGAAGAGAGGTGTTGAAATCACAGTTGTTCCACACAACACCAAGGACTTGCTTTCTTTGGTCAAGCAATTCGATGGTTTATTCATTTCCAATGGTCCAGGTGATCCAAGCAACTTACCTGAGCTATCATCTCAATTGGAAAACTTAATGAACTCTGATTTCGGTGCCGACTTCCCTATCTTTGGTATTTGTTTGGGTCACCAAGTCTTGGCCAGAGCCACTGGTGCTTCCACCATCAAGTTGAAATTCGGTAACAGAGGTCACAACATCCCATGTACCTCCGAAGTTTCCGGTAGATGTTACATCACTTCTCAAAATCACGGTTTTGCTGTTGACACAACAACTTTGAAATCCGACCAAGGTTGGAAGCCTTTGTTCACCAATGCCAATGATGGATCCAATGAAGGTATTTACAACTCTGAAAAACCGTGGTTTTCTGTTCAATTCCATCCTGAATCTACTCCTGGCCCAAGAGACACTGAATTCTTATTCGATGTTTTCATCCAAGCCATTGAATCCGGTAAAGTCACTTTCCCAGGTGGTTTGAAGGCTGACAATGATGCATTACACCCAAGAGTTGAACCAAAGAAAGTTTTAGTTTTAGGTTCTGGTGGTTTGTCTATTGGTCAAGCTGGTGAATTTGATTACTCTGGTTCCCAAGCCATCAAAGCTTTGAAAGAAGAAGGTATTTACACCATTTTAATCAACCCTAATATTGCTACAATCCAAACTTCGGCTGGTTTAGCCGACAAGGTTTACTTTGTTCCTGTCAACCCTGACTTTGTAAGAAAAGTTATTTTACACGAAAGACCAGATGCCATCTACTGTACCTTTGGTGGTCAAACAGCTTTATCTGTTGGTATTGCTTTGAAGGATGAATTTGAATCTCTAGGTGTTAAAGTGTTAGGTACTCCAATCGACACTGTTATTTTAACTGAAGACAGAGAACTATTTGCCAATGCCATGGAAGAAATTGGTGAAAAGTGCGCTCAATCCGAAGCTTGTGTTACCATTGATGAAGCCGTTGCTGCTGTTAAGACCATTGGTTTCCCAGTCATCGTCAGAGCTGCTTTTGCTTTAGGTGGTTTGGGTTCCGGTTTTGCCAACAACATGGAAGAGTTAATTGATTTATGTAAAGTTGCTTTTGCTTCTTCTCCTCAAGTTTTGGTTGAAAAATCCATGAAGGGTTGGAAAGAAGTTGAATACGAAGTTGTCAGAGATGCTTTTGATAACTGTATCACTGTTTGTAACATGGAAAACTTCGATCCATTAGGTATCCACACTGGTGACTCTATTGTTGTTGCTCCTTCTCAAACTTTGTCTGATGAAGACTACAACATGTTGAGAACTACTGCTGTCAATGTTATTAGACACTTGGGAGTTGTTGGTGAATGTAACATTCAATATGCTTTGAATCCATTCTCCAAGGAATACTGTATTATCGAAGTCAATGCTAGATTATCCAGATCTTCTGCTTTGGCTTCTAAAGCCACTGGTTACCCATTAGCTTTTATTGCTGCTAAATTGGGTTTAAACATTCCATTACATGAAATTAAGAACTCTGTTACAAAGTCCACCTCATCTTGTTTCGAACCATCTTTGGATTACTGTGTTGTTAAGATGCCAAGATGGGATTTGAAGAAGTTCAACAGAGTTTCTACTTTGTTATCTTCCTCTATGAAATCTGTCGGTGAAGTTATGTCCATTGGTAGAACTTTTGAAGAATCCATTCAAAAAGCTATTAGATCTACTGAATATGCTAACTTAGGTTTCAATAGTGTTGACACCATTTCCAGCTTGGAAACTGCTGAAGACATTGACAGAGAATTACAAAACCCAAGTGATTTAAGAATCTTTGCTATTGCCAATGCTTTCGATAAGTTAGGTTACTCTGTTGACAAAGTTTGGAAGCTAACCAACATCGACAAGTGGTTCTTAAACAAGTTATACTCATTATACACTTTTGCTAAAGGCATTTCTGAAAAATATGTCACCAAGGAAAAACTACCAGCTTTAGTTTTGAAACAAGCTAAACAATTAGGTTTCGATGATAAACAAATTGCCAAGTTCTTAAACTCCAACGAAGTCGCTATTAGAAGATTAAGAAAAGAGTACGGTATTATTCCATTTGTTAAGCAAATTGATACTGTTGCTGCTGAATTCCCAGCTTTCACCAACTACTTGTATTTGACTTACAACGCCTCTGCTCACGATGTTGACTTCAAAGACAAGGGTGTAATGGTTCTAGGTTCAGGTGTTTACAGAATTGGTTCTTCTGTTGAATTCGATTGGTGTGCTGTCACTGCTGTTAGAACTTTAAGAGCTAACAACATCAAGACTATCATGGTCAACTTCAACCCTGAAACTGTTTCTACTGACTACGACGAAGCTGATAGATTGTATTTCGAAACCATCAATTTGGAAAGAATTTTGGACATTTATGAAATCGAATCTTCCTCAGGTGTTGTTGTTTCTATGGGTGGTCAAACTGCTAACAACATTGTTATGTCTTTACACAGAGAAAAAGTCAAGATTTTAGGTACCAATCCAGAAATGATTGATTCTGCTGAAAACAGATTCAAGTTCTCAAGAATGTTGGATCAAATTGATGTTGATCAACCTGCCTGGAAGGAATTGACTTCTATGGACGAAGCTGAAGACTTTGCTGAAAAAGTCGGATACCCTGTTTTGGTCAGACCTTCTTATGTCTTGTCTGGTGCCGCTATGAACACTGTTTACTCTAAGAACGATTTAGAATCTTACTTAAACCAAGCTGTTGAAGTCTCCAGAGACTACCCAGTTGTTATCACCAAATACATTGAAGATGCCAAGGAAATTGAAATGGATGCTGTTGCCGTTAACGGTGAATTAGTTATGCACGTTGTTTCTGAACATGTTGAAAATGCCGGTGTTCACTCTGGTGATGCCACTTTAATTGTTCCACCACAAGATTTGGCCAAAGAAACCGTTGACAGAATTGTTACTGCTACTGCTAAGATTGGTAAAGCTTTGAACATCACCGGTCCTTACAACATTCAATTCATTGCTAAAAACAACGAAATTAAAGTCATTGAATGTAACGTTAGAGCTTCTAGATCTTTCCCATTCATCTCTAAAGTTGTTGGTGTCAACTTGATTGAAATGGCTACAAAGGCTATCGTTGGTATTCCAGTTACTCCTTACCCAACTGAAAAATTACCAGATGATTACGTTGCTATCAAGGTTCCTCAATTCTCTTTCCCAAGATTAGCTGGTGCCGATCCAGTTCTAGGTGTCGAAATGGCTTCTACTGGTGAAGTTGCTGCTTTTGGTCACTCCAAGTATGAAGCTTACTTAAAATCTTTAATTGCCACTGGTTTCAAGATTCCAAAAAAGAACATCTTGTTCTCTATTGGTTCATACAAAGAAAAGCAAGAAATTTTACCAAGCATCAAAAAATTGTATGCTTTGGGTTACAAGTTATTTGCCACTTCTGGTACCGCTGATTTCATTTCTCAGCACGGAATTCCAGTCCAATACTTGGAAGTTTTAGCTGAAAACGATTCTGCTGACAACGAATACTCTTTGACTCAACATTTGGCTCAAAACAAGATTGACTTGTACATTAATTTACCTTCTGCCAACAGATACAGAAGACCAGCCTCTTACATTTCTAAAGGTTACCAAACTAGAAGAATGGCTGTTGACTACTCTGTTCCTTTGATTACCAACGTCAAGTGTGCCAAATTATTGGTTGAAGCTTTATCTAGAAAGCTACAATTAGATGTTTCTGAAAGAGATTGCCAAACTTCTCACAGAACTGTCACTATTCCAGGTTTGGTTAATGTATCAACTTACGCTCCTAACGTCACACATGTTGTCAACGGACCATCTGAATTTTCTGAAGTTTCTAGAGTTTCTGCTGAATCTGGTTTCACTTTCTCTCAAGTTCTACCAACATCCACCACAGGACCTATTTTGACTGATGCTGTTAACTTAAAAGCCGCTGAATCGATTGTTTCTAAAGCTTCTTACACTGATTTTGCATTCACCGTTGCTGCCACAAGATTCAATGTTAGCGAAGTTGAAGATGTTGCTTCAAGCGTCAATGCTTTATACTTGCCTTCAAGAGAGCTAGGCAACAAAGTTTCCTTATTTGCTGAACACTTGAAGAACTGGCCACAAAACAAACCAGTTATCACTGATGCCAAGAACTCTAACTTAGCTTCTGTTATTTTGCTTGCTTCTTTACAAAACAGATCCATTCACATCACCGGTGTTTCCAATGAAGAAGATTTAGCTTTGATTAAGACTGTCAAGCAAAAGCACTCCAACATCACTTGTGATGTAAACATTCACTCTCTGTTCGTTTCTCAAGATGACTTCCCTGAAGCCGTTTTCTTACCAACCGCTGAAGACCAAGCTTACTTATGGAACAACTTAGAAGCTATTGATGTTTTCTCTATTGGAAGTTTACCAACTTTAGTTGCTTCAATCACTGGTAACAAAGCTGTCACTGGCTCTGGTATCAAAGATGCACTACCATTATTGTTAACTGCTGTTAACGAAGGTAAATTAACCATTGAAGACATTGTTGTCAAAATGCACGACAACCCATGTTCCATCTTCAACATTCCTGAACAAAAAGCCACCGTTGAATTAGACTTAGACTTTACTTTCAGAGCTGTTAAAAGATGGTCTCCTTACACTAAAGGTGGTTTAAGAGGTGGTGTCGAAAGAGTCATTGTTGGTGATGAAACTGTTGTTTTAAGTGGTGACTTAGTTGCCCCAGAACCTACTGGCAAAAACACTGTTGGGTCTGAAAACGCTGCTCCAGCTTCTTTAACAGCTTCCAATGTTGCCACTATTTCTTCTCAACCAGTTAGCGTTGATGCTTCCGTTTCTCAAACTCCTAGAAAGAGATTCTCTTTCTCTACCGAAAGAAGATTGTCTACTATTTCTATTAACGAAGAAGCCATTGAAGACTCTCAACCATCATTTGAGCAAAGATTAATGTCTTCCAGACCACCAAGAGAATTATCTGCTCCAGGTGCCATCCAGACTTTGATGAGAGAAAACAACCCATTCTTACACAGACACATCTTATCTGTCAACCAGTTTAAGAGATCTGACTTCCATGCTTTGTTTGCCGTTGCCCAAGAATTGAGATCTTTAGTTCAAAGAGATGGTGTTTTAGATCTAATGAAGGGTAAGTTGATTACAACTATTTTCTATGAACCTTCTACTAGAACTTCTTCTTCTTTCATTGCTGCTATGGAAAGATTAGGTGGTAGAACCGTTAACATCAACACTTCTTCTTCTTCTGTCAAGAAGGGAGAAACTTTGCAAGACACCATCAGAACTTTAGGTTGTTACTCTGATGCTATTGTTTTAAGACACCCAGACGAAATGTCTGCTCACATCGCTGGTAAATTCTCTCCAGTTCCGATCATCAATGGTGGTAATGGTTCTAGAGAACACCCAACTCAAGCTTTCTTAGACTTATTCACTATCAGAGAAGAATTAGGTACAGTTAACGGTATTACTGTTACCTTCATGGGTGACTTGAAGTTTGGTAGACCAGTGCACTCTTTATGCAGATTATTGAGACATTACAAGGTCAGAATCAACTTAGTTTCCCCAGATGCTTTACAATTACCAAAAGCTTTGAAGAAAGAATTATCTGATGCCGGATTATTAGGTTCTGAATCTACTACTTTAACTCAAGAAATTTTATCTAAGACTGATGTATTGTACTGTACCAGGGTCCAACAAGAAAGATTTGAAAACCCAGCTGAATACGAGCAATTAAGAGATACTTACGTCGTTGATAACAAGCTATTAAGTAACGCCAAGTCCAACATGATTGTCATGCATCCATTGCCAAGAGTCACTGAGATCAAGGAAGAAGTTGACTATGATCACAGAGCTGCTTATTTCAGACAAATGAGATACGGTTTATTCGTTAGAATGGCTTTGTTAGCAATGGTAATGGGTCTAGACAACTAATCAACATATTTGGTTTTTTTGATATAATGATTGAATGTTATATTTTTCTTAATTGATGTTCTATAATTGTGACATCTTTTGTTTCTTTTGTAGAGTGGGGGCTTTACAAAGATTTAAATTATTGTTATTATTATTATTATTATTATTAAATAAAAATAAAAATTGAAACAGTTAGAATGCCATTTATTATGAATGCTATATCCTATCACATAGAAACTAAACAAATTGTATATAAAACAAGAATAAAATAAAATAATTCAAATAAAAATAAAATAATTCAAATAAAAATAAAATATAAATATGTAAATGCATGTTGACTAAGTAAGAAAGCTGCTTTGCTAAACGCGTAAACTTAATAACAGACTATGGATAATATATTGATAAAACCAAGTTTGAAACAATTACAGCACGTCAAACAATAATAAAACAGTTTATTTCTCAACACAAGCGATGCTTTCTTGTGCCATTGACCATCACAAGCTGTAGTTTATTAAGTTCAGGATTTTTTGTAGGCAGATCCGTTAGGACGTCCCACTGTTGCAAAGTTACCTGCAAGCACTTGTCCCGCAGAAACTTTATAACATTTTGCTCAAGTTTGAACAATGCATTAGGAAATTTCAACGATTTATAAACCTCAGAAAAAGTTGCGATTTCATGCTTTAGTAGATAGTTAGTGAGGCTTTCAAAACCCACTTCGTTTTGACAAATTTCATTGATAAAAGCTGCGAGGTTCCTAGTCTTTTTCAAACCTTGAAGATACTCTATCAAAACTCTTTCTTTGTCTTTAATGTTGTGCTTTATTAAAACATCAATAAAGTAGGAATTAGAGCTTTTATCATAAGATAAGTCAATGTCTGTAAAAATTTTTTTAATTTGATAGCTAGAATCCACGCTTAACAATTTTATTTCAGAAACTATTTCAAAGAAGTCATTGAAGCTGCATTCAATAAAAAAAAATCGAATTGTTAACAATAATGTATTTGCCATAATCAACTGTTTTTTTGACATTAAAATATAGTTTTTTAGAATTTCTACAAATTTAAACGTGTAAGTTAAGTTGTCTTTGCTAGAGCCATTTTTGGCTTTAAAAAAAGCAGCATCATTCATCCACCTCATTAAAACATACTTTATGAACGTAAAAATTTTAACTTTTAAACCATTGATACTAAAAGAAGATCCTGTAGTTTTAATTTTTGACATAACAAAGTAAAAATCAATAGGAGAAATATCGCCAGCATTTTTTTTGAAAAAAGTTCTATAACCTTTATAATCAAATACATCCGTTGTAAGCAAAAGCTGAGTTTTTTCAATGACTTTGGCATAAGTCTCAATAGAATCACATGTTTTGAAAAATAAAAACAGTTTGTCAAAAATATTGGCTTTGATATACTGTGCACTTACAGTTGAGTCAGTTAGAACAGTGTGCAAGCAAAACTGATAAATTGAGGAAACGCTGTCATCAACATCTATAGACTTTTTCAGAATTTGTTTTATTGGTTCAATCATCTGACTTTTGCTTCTGTAATATAAAGTTTTGACAAATTTAACAAAAATTTCTATTGAGTATTTATTAACAAGAGCTTCGCTTAAAACGTTCCAATCAAGATCGTAAAATGTATCCCAAATATTGTCAATACTTTTGTAAAAAAAGCTTTTAGTCTTGCTACACGCATCCTCAGTATTCAAATGTTGGTGCAGTTTTAAACATTGCTCAAAAGCATCTGCTAATATCTCTTTTTTAATGTTTAAAACACTGTAATATGACAATAGCGATCTTTTTTCCAACTCATTTGTATTCATAAGCTGCAATAAGGGTTTTATAATATACTTTATGTTGCAAACGTTCAGACATGAGAGAATAGAGCACATGTTAATTTTTTGAAGTTTTATTTCAAAAGCTTCAGATTTTCCGTTAAATACAGGCAGCATCATATCTATAACTTCTTTATTGAAACTGAAATCCTTTTCAAAAAAAATTTTATACCTATGCAATATTCTAAATAACAAAAAATTAGTATTATTTTCAGTATAGTTGATGTTTCCTTTAAATAAATTTCTTAGTGAATAAATGAATATTTTGTCATCCTCAAATATCTTAGCATTTACCGAATACAAATCTTTAGCAAAGATTTTCAAGCATAGTAATAGTTTATCTTTGGTTATGTGGTATGGATTATAGCTTAAAAAACAATTAGCCAGAAAAATCTTGGATATTTCAGGTGAGTCAATATACTTTTCAATTTCAAAACAAGCAGTTTCATCTACAGGAATTTTTAGCATACAGAACAATGCAGTGTTTGAGTATTTTGTGAAAACAGGACCTTTTTGCTTATAGTATTGAACAATTTTTTTGTATTCATTGGGATAGTGTTGAAGAATTTTAATCAAAATGTCTTTTGTCATTTCATCAAAATAATCAAAATTTTCTGATTGAATTTTAAAAAGGTTGTTTAAGGATCTAACAATAAAATTGCTGATTTTAGACAATAAGTTTTTGGACTTGTCTTTGAAATCACCATTTGATAACAATGATAAAAATCCCAGTAAAGGTATGCATATGGTTTTATAAAAAACTGATACTATATTTTCAGTTTGATTTTTTGATTTCAGAGAAACCAAAGTTGGTCTGGTATTAATAGCTACTTTTTCAAAAGTCATAGTTATAGTTTCAATATCTAAATTTTTAGAAAAAGCAAGATATTCCAAAAATGGAGTGTAATCATAGTCAGAATTCAAAGAGCATAAGTTAGTTTCCACATGATGAAAAATGTTGCTCTCAATTGAATTATCTATATTGTGGCAATAACCCTCGTAAAGAGCTTGCCTTTCATATTCAAACCCCATTAAGTATTTGTAAATCGTGGAATTTTTTAGAATCAGTTGAGCTGTCATTTTGTTCTGGTTATCAACATTTTCTGAAACATAAGTACCAGTTTCGTTTTCAAAATTTGGTTTCTTGTTGATAATAGATCGTTTAGCAAATGGTTTAGTTTTTAAAAAAATATCATAATTGTTGCCACTTGTGGTATTGCTAAAGTCATCATAATGACTGTAATCTAAAGCATTTGCTTCTAAGTGTGCTTGGAAAAAGTCATCTAAAGTTAGTGGGTTTCTTTTCTTGTGCTTTTTTACAGTATCTGAATTTCCAGCAAGATTTAGACTAGGTTTTTTCACATGATTTGCTTTTAAAAAGTTTTTGCTATTGTCGTTTAAAGACACTGCTTTATTCATTGTCTTTTTAACATTAGAGTTTTTATTGAGTAATATTTTATTATTTTTAATAACAGCTTTTTTTTTAAAATCATTTAAAAAACTGTCTACATCTTCATCACTGCTTTCACTTGAAAGGCCACCATCGTTATTCAAAATTTTGTAAGTGTTGGTTGTATTGACCTGTTTTTTTGTTTTTAGCAATCCCCATTGCTCTGTTTTGTCAATTCTTTTTATATTGCTATTTACAAGAGAGTTTGAGTGTTTCGATTGTGAGGATTCTTTGTTCTTTTTTGCAGCATTTTTCATTTTAAAATTTAGTGATCGCTTTTTGAGCAATTCTTGTCTACCAACAGTTACAAAGACGTCTTCATCGCCACTATCATCAGTTTCAGAGAAAGATTCAATACAGCTTGCTGAATCACTATCTTCGAAAAAAGTTTCCATATTGAGCCTTTGATTCATTAACTGTTGTGGAATACTCTCAGTATAGTCATCTTGCAAAAAACCATTAACTTTTGATTTATCGACTAAAGAATCACTCATTGCTGATTCTAAATTGTCAAAACTCAGGGAATCAACTTCTGACTGATAGTCATTGTTTGCATCAGATGAATATAAACTCTCAGCATCTTCTCGATCAGGTTGCGAGTATCTCGCATCCGCCATCTTTTCAGTAATTTTTTCATAATTTAATCTATCAAGTTCATAAATATGTAGCTGATTAACATTTCTTTTACGTAGCATATGCCCATTGACAACCTCTTTGTCGTTTGCTGTTAAGTCTTTAGTATAATGGTCCGCCAAATACTGTAGATACTCATCGTTGGTCTGCTTTGTTTGATGTGCATTAGCTGGGCTCAGCAAATATGCTGTGTTTTCTTTTGGGAGGTTAAAACTGTTCTGTGATAGTTTGCTCTGCTCAAAAGGCTCGTTTTGTGAGTCGTCTTCATAGTCTTCCGATTCTTCATGGAAGCTCTGCTTTCTTAAAAGAATATCTCTCATCTTTTGTGTGTATGCAGGCGATACTGCCTTGGTCAAAACTTTGGGCTTGTTCAAGAGAAGGTTCCGCATCGCAACTTCATAATCCTTCGTGACTGTCTTTTTGGCTTCTTTGTTTGTGGAAGCTTTATGCCTAGAAGCACCTGCTGCGTGTGCTATGATGTCAGCAGGTTCTACCTGCGAGCTTTCCAAAAACGTATCAGAATCTTCAGATGACATTTCCAAGTCAATCTTTTGTATTTTTCTCTGCTTTAACGTCAAGTCTTGTAAGCTGAGCAATTAAATCAACGAGTATTCACAATTATGATTGACGTCTGTGCAGCTCGATGTGGCCAGCTATGCTGATGGCTGTAACAAAAAGGCAACGAAAAAAAAAGGGAAAAAAGTGTCAAGCATTTAATGCTTGTATGTATTTGGTTTCTGGAATGCACCAACATTCTTTTATCTTTAACTGTGTCCATCTGAGCCCATTCCAAAGCCAGCAAACTCATGCTTATATTTTAAAAAAGGAATGAAATTCAGACTATTTAACTAACGCCTTGAATCAACATATTCCTTAGCTCCGAAAACAATATGTGCAAGTCCCGTGACCAACTGTGTTTAGCACAACGTGACTTCTTTGTATCAGACATATAATATTATATCCGCTGACATTGCAGCAGAGAACCTAAAAATTTTTAGTAGCATACGATGAAGCTTTTGGCCATCGTTCTGAGGTCGTTTGAATGGGCCTTGAAGAGTAGCCTTAAAAGCTCAAAATAATACTAAAAAATCCCAAGAAACCACAAGAAGAAGCTTTTATAACGTGACATGCTAAACAGAGGGTTACACGTGAGCAACAGCACCGGAGCTCGCCGGTTTTCAACTTCTCTGCACAGAGCATACTCAAACAAAGATTTGAAGTCGCTGTTCAGCAACAAAAATGAAGAGAGCGCTTCTGGCATCAGCAACGAGACCCACGACAGTTTGAAGAAGCTGTTTGAAAACTTTGCCCAAAAAAATTCAAAATACACCTCATCACCTTCTTCTGCATACAAAGGAGGCTCATTTAAAAACAGGTATGCGCCAAACACCAGAGATGGCAGCAGCCACAGGAACGCAACTCCTGACTACATGGCTAATTTTTTGAGTAAGAAGACAGAAACAAAGAAAAAGCCAATCAACCTGAAAAAGCAAATAGACTTCAGCAAGATCCCTGAGGATATGCACGACGTTGCCACTCTGTTGAAGGACCAGCTGACAGAAACCGTGTGTGTTGTTGACGCAAAAAACACAAAGCACTGCAACTTGATGACCAGCTGCCAGCTTATCAATTCTGTAGACTGGTCATCAAAAGGAATCAGAATCACCAAAAAGGCATTAAACACAAAAGAACTAAAAGCGTTTATCAAAAACGACTCCGTGTACATTCCTTTTGAAGACGACAGGCTGACTGCTGTGGTTCAAATAGTCGACAAGGAAAAAATGCCTATTGACGAGTATAAAGAGGAAATCAAGAAAATGATCATCAAGAACCTGGGAGGCAAGGACTTCCTCGACAAACTCGAGGAAAAAGCCAGTCTTAAGCAGAAAAGCATCCAAATTGAAAAGGCCTCCAACACCTTCAAGTACATTCCAGTGGGGTGGGAGTGCCAGCCGAATGACATGACCAGAAAGCTTCAGCAATGCTCCAAGAACCTGAAGAAGGGCGAGAAGACGGAATTTGTGTTTGGCCCGGCTGCCTACTTGAAAACCTCCAGTTTTAAAAACACGCATTTGCCGCCTATTCTGAACGTAACCAGAGCTGGATTGAACACCAGTGTCAAGATACCAAAGGAAAAGGAGTTTAGAGAAAACATTGAGGAGTTTTTCAAGCAAAGAAGATACAACTTGAACAAGTCGCTGAAAGCCAGAAAGGAACTGTATGACATTGCTCTGCAGTACCTGGAGGACGTCTCTGCGAAGTACAAAGTGCACGGTGACCTGGAAACGTTTATTGTGATGAGCATACATTCAGGAACCATACCTGAGAGCGCAGACCAGCACATAGAAGCTGTCTCGTCTGAACACCCAGCCGGCCATAAAAAGGACAAGAAAAAGACCAAAGAAAAGAAAGCTCCAAGGGCCAGAAGGACACAGGAAAGAAGCTCCTTGGACATGTACTCGGTCAGAATAGAGGACTGAGTGCCTTTGGCCATGTCCCCACACATATACATATACTAAACCGCACTGTAAATAGCATCCGTCCCATTCTAATTGCCTGTCGGACTTAACACAGTCCACGGCCGCTGCTGTTGTTTTGACCATTTATTTATTCACTGATTTATTTATTTACTTTTTTTTCTCCAATCAGCTTTTCTAACTTTATTTATTTTTTTTTTTTAAAAGTGCTCATAATCATGTCTGCTAACCCTTAAGTATGATATTTGTTCTGATGCTAATGCAGTCTACACGCATGTTTCTTGCGAGGTGCTTGGTTTTGGCTAAGACAAAAGAAGCACAGTCGGCCACACTAACCAAAAGCACACAGGAAGCACCTTACAAAAAGAGCAGACCAAAGCACACAGGAAGCACCTTACAAAAAGAGCAGACCAAAGCACCCAGAGGACATTCCAGGACCTGCACCTTATTTTTTTTTAAAATACCGCTTTTTCCAGCTTCTACACAGTGACTTTGAGCAAAAGACTGCTTTCCTCAGGCGGCCAGCCATGATCGACAGAAAAATACCCTCTCTTCTTTTCAAAATATGCACATTCACCTCAGCTGGGGCACTCCTGGTCTCTTTCTACACCATCTCGTCACATCTTTTGGCCTACAGAAAACCACAGGAGCAGAGAATGTGCATCAGAATACTATTCATGGTGCCCTTGTTTGCTGTGACAACCTACATAACGGCATCAGGCGGCATGTCCACGTTCTACAGCAAAATTCTGCTTCAGCCTTTGCAAGAGATCTATGAGTCTTTTATCATATACACCTTTTTCACATACCTGATTTACATTCTTGGAGGCGAACGGAAAATTCTGATGGAGCTAGCCTGGAAAAAACACAACAAAGGCACTGTCAAGCATCCAGTCATAGGCAAGTTTCTGCCTTCCATCGACATATCTGATCCCAAAGATTTTTTGTTCATTAAAAGAGGAGTGCTGCAGTACGTGTGGTTTAAGCCTCTTTTCATCATTGGCAATCTGATAGTAGACTTCAACGAGCCGGACAGTACTACTGACATTGCGGATAATAGCAACTGGGTGCCAAGATTGAAGTTTTGGCTTTTAGTCGGGTACAACATTTCTGCTTCGCTGTCGCTGTATGAGCTAGCAGTTTTCTGGAGGTGCTTGTACAAGGAGCTTATCCAATTTGGGCCATGGCCTAAATTTCTATGTGTGAAGTTGATTATTTTTGCCAGCTACTGGCAGTCTATCCTGCTAATGATTTTGCAGCATTTCGGTGTTTTCAAGCAGCATGTGAACTTGAAAGAAGAAGACATGGGCTACATTTATCAAAATGTGCTGCTTTGCTTGGAAATGATTCCTTTTGCCATTGGGCACCTAGTTGCGTTTTCCAATAAGCCGTACACTTACAAAAAACTACCAGAGTGCTCTAGACTGTCGTTTAAGTACGCACTAAAAGATTGCCTAGGAACATTAGATCTGGTTGTGGATTCATACAACACTTTATTTGGAACAGAGTACAACTATAGAAATTTTGATGCTGCAAAAGCAGCTTTAAACAGCAAGGCTGATACAAAAACAAGAAATGCTCGTATTACGGAAGGGCTGCGTTTTTCAAACAAAGGAAAAGAACAGTATTGGCTAGACCAAACGAACATACGAAGAACGCCTAGCATTGCTAATTTGGCATCCCAGCAGCACCAAAACCAGTCTACATACGGCTCGCTTGGCAATGAGTCAAGCAACGGTGAGATAAAAACTCCAGAGAGCACAATAATAGTGAAAAAAAATACAAGCATCACAGAAGAATTGCTTAACAGGATTGATGTTGAAGAACCCTGGGCTGATTTTATAGAAGGCTACTACGATTCTTACATACCGGTTGACAAAACCTACAACGAAGCTGTAGTGTATGACATTCAAGGATACAAATATTCTGTGGAAAGAAAACAAGAGCGGATGAATTTACTGAAATACAATAATGGGCCAAGATTGTCGCACGATAAAAGCAGAATAGCTAGTGTTGTTGATGATTTCAATGTCTTTGACACCACTGATGACAGGATGTTATCGCCATAAGCTTGTGCAACAGAACTCATGATTATTTTAGATTATTAATTAAATTTTTAGTTATATATGTGTGCATATGTACTTATATATTTACATGTGTTTTCACTTTTTAATTTTATACGAAACAAAAACTAAAACATTTAAAGCTTATCAATCCCAATATCATAGAGTCTCATTGTGTATTTGAAAGAAAGAGAAAATTGTACCTTATTGGTACTATTAGATCTTGTTTCATGTCAAAAAGATAGAAAACTTACACATCAAAGTCTAAAAGAAAAAAAAAAGAAAAATAAAAGCTTAACACTACTGTTCTATAAACACGATACCAACTGCACATTATTCAATATTTTTGAAGAAATATTTAGCACATTCGTATGATGTCCATGAAATAGCAGCAGCAGGCATGTTGAAAATTATTCTTGGCTTCAACCCTCTGGCAAACCCGGCAATACCGTAATTATTCTTGATTGCCTTGGCAGCTTTCCAAAAGCTGTCAGCTTCTTTTAATTCTTTAACGGTTACAACATGAGAGCCTCTGACTTGTAAAACAGTTTTGATGTTGTCTAAAGGCGTTGTGACTGCAGCACAGATTGCACCACTGATGGCACCACATAGGGAGTGGACCCATGGGCTGTATTGTCCGGAGGGATTTAGGTATTTGGTTGACAGCTCGTAAATACTGAAGTTCATGGCTGCAAAAGGAACATTCATAGTCAACGTGGTAGGATAGGAGTAGTAGAATGCTAACAAACCTTCGTTTTTATAAATGTTCTTGGCAAAGTGCCACATACCAAGTTTTGGTCTGGCTCCTGACTCAGCTACCTTAGGCTCTAAGTTATGTCCTGGATGGTCCGCTTTATGCAGCTGCATTCTCTGTTTTATGGTGTCAAAAGGATTCATCAACGCATCAGCTGCTATAGTGGCGCAAATACCTGCAGAACCAGTAATCAGTGCCAGCTTCAAAGAAGAGTCTTCCTTCATAAACGATGCTTGCTGATCACCGCCTCTGGAGTCAACAAAATGGGTGATATTATCTTTCATAGTTTCATACGTTGCAAAATAAACAGCGTGTGCAGGACCAGCCCCCATAATCATCGATTGAACACCTTTCCATAGAGCCAAGGAACCTTCTTGGGTTGATATGGTAGAAATCGTTTTTATCAAAGAGCTTGATGAGTTTTTCAAAAACGAGCCATTGGCGCTGACGCTTGAGATGGCTTGCATTCTGGTCTTGACGGCATCGATGGGAAACATGATGGAGTGCTCCATGATCCCTGCAAAGGCGCCTGCAGCTAGTTGATGTGACAATGGGGCGGATGAAGGTAAACTTTCGTAGTCGATTTCTTCTTCGGACATGTTTGTGTATGGTGTTTCTGAGGTGCTTTAAACAGTGGACGCTCAAATGGGTCTTTCGTAGTATTCCGTGGTGTGTGTTTTGCAAGTTTTTGGTCGCTCTGGAAGGTTGCAGTCGTTACCTCGAAAATGAAAAAGAGTGAATCGAAAGAAAACAGTGCCGGTGAATAATTCCTGGTTTCTGGATGGTTCTTTCTTTGGTTGAAAAAAAAAAAAGCCTATGGTTTATTTTAGATCCTGTGTCTTCTCTTAGCTGCTTCAAAACCCATGATGTGACTTTCGTTAGAGAAAAAAAACAGTATCCAGATTAATAACCAAAAGGACATTGAACAATTTAAAGCTCTTGATTTTAAATATTTAAAAAAAAAATATATATATGGACTCACAACATAGGGTGCAATGCGGGAAAGGTCGCTTAGCACCTGAAAAACGGCTCATGAACAAAAAAATACATATATATTTATGCTAAGTTGCGACGCCTTTAAGAAGCGCTTATGAAAATTTTTCAGGTAAGGTCCGCCGAGAGCGCAGCGGTTGAGTCACGCTTTCTGGCACGGTGGTACGTGCGATTGAATGAGTGAGCACTCGGAGGGCTGAGCGACGTGGCGAGCAACCGTTGTGATGAGCAGCAATCAAGAGGAGTGAGCATCAAGAGGAGTGGGCACCGGGGCGTGTGTGCTTGGATGCCCTCAAAGTATGAGCTCGTCCAAGCACAGCACGTGCACAACTGGGCGGATGCCCCCGCTGACGTCATGCCAGCAGACGCTGCGTCCAGCACGTGACATACCTCCCATTACAGCAGCCCGCACAGGCTGAAGACCAGAGGCGCAACAAAGCACGAGGCAATCGCTATGCCCGCATATATCCAGTACCTCAGCAGCACCACCTTGATCGACAGCGGCTCAAAGTCCTGCACTTCCTGCTGCTTCAGAGTTTTTTCAGACAAGATAGAAGTCGTCTTCAGCTTGAACACCTTCTTCGTGATGAAGACCGTGACCACTTCTTTCCACAGCAGAACCAGCCCTACGCCGATCAGCAGCCTTGCAAATATTATTCTCACGTGACTGTCGGGGTTAGCAGAGCCAGGAATTGGCAGCAGATACGACAGCCCAGCAGCAGTGTCCTCAGTCACCCAAGGCAGCCATCTACGTCCCAGCCTGCAGCACAGCCAGTCAGATATTTCCAGCCCTCCAACAACACCAATAAAGGACACCGAGTCCTCGTAGCATGGGCACATTTCCACAGGGTACACGTGGAAAATCAGCAGCATGTAGCCAACTGCCACATGCACCAGCGGGTACCACAGTGACGTTTGAGGCAGCAGTCTTTTGTCAAGCAACGGTTTGGAAATCAATCTCAACGCCAATGTCACCAGTCCTATGACTGCTCCGCTTTCTAGGTCAAAAAACCCGTGCATGCCCGAGTACAGTCTTCCAAAAGTGAGCGTTGTGTAGTACATCAGGGTCAAAGTCAAAAACAGCAGTATTTGGCCTACACTGAAGTTTTTGAGTGACAAAAGCAGCTGGATCAGAACGTAGGTTGTGACTGCTGTGGCATTTGCTGTGTGGGACGATGGTGCACCGAATTCTTTTGTTGTGTACTGGGAGTGCGTGATTCTGATGATTGGTGGAGCCCGAGGTCTAGGCAAGCACAAAAAGTCTTTAATTAATCCGGATAAGTATATCGAAAAGGCCAAAAGATATATCAAGTCTCTGGAGTAATCGTAGTCGCTTGATATCGGTATCCATCTGGTCATTGGCAGGCAGACAACGTAAAAAAAGTGCGATCCTAAATTGGCAGAGTAGATAAAATACTCGTCCAGTGCAAAGTTTCTGCACTTTTCTTGGATGAAAACCAAAGTGCTTGTTTCTTCGTTAACGTACTTCAGAAACCACTGCCTGATTTTGTATCTCAAGGAGCCCATTCTTTGCTTGTAATACTCGTCGTTTTTTAGTCCTGGGTCTTTAGTGTCCACATCCGTGTGCTCGTTGTTGATTGTGATTTGCTCCACTGCTTCCATGATGCCGGAGGCAACAGAGCTGGCACGACTTCTTGTTCTTCTTAAGTTTCCAGAACTGGCATGCGAAAAAGAGGTATTTGTTCTTGATCTAGAATGCAGTGGTGTTTCAATAAAATCAAAGTGGTCTGCAGAAGGCACCAGCTTTTGCTTAAGGTACCCAAACTCGTCCTTCTCAATGTATTGGTCTTTTTTAGCCATGGTTTTAGTTATTGTATATAAAAAGAAAGAACAAATAGCAGATGATGATAGTTTTCGGTGGCTGATCAACCTTAATCTAATACTTCAGCAATGATTGCTTTTGATGTGAATAATAAGAATAACGTGGTTTGGGGAGAAAAAGAAAAAAAAGCAAGATCGTTCTTTATTCATTTTGTTTACTCAAATCTAAGATTCAAGTTAAAGATTTCAGTATTTAAACTGTCTCACATGATCAAACAACAGTCTTATCAACGAAAGAACTCTTGAATTCTGTTTTTATCAACAAACATTTAAACTTTTTAAAAAAAAAAAAAACATTTAATCATGCAGCAAACCTTGTGTTAAATTATCTAGCCTTTGCTACCAGATAAAGCGCTTCCAATCAGTAAAAGTAAACAAAATCAAAAATTTCTTTTTTTTTTTTTTTTTTTTTTTTAAATTTTAATTTTTTTTGAAAAAATAAAAAGTAAAAATGCCATTTTAAATTTTTATTTCTGATGAAATTTAATTAAAATATCGATAGTAACAATGTGCTTCGTGTTTCTCTTAAGAAAAAAAAACCCCATTTCAAGGCAAGACCAAACAAATACTGATTAATAGGAACATTCAAAAACAAAAAGAAAACACTGACAATTCTGAGCTGCTTTTTTTTTTTAAATTTTGTATTGTGATAACAAAGAAAAGTATTGTTTATGCTATTTGCACAGAATATTAAAAAGTTAATATCGCCTATAAAGTATACTTTGCTGAGCAACCGTCGTTTTATTTTTGATTATTCTATTGCTATGTCTAAATCAAACCAACCACCTTTGAAGAAAGTCAAGAAACCTGAACACAACAGACAGAAAATGAAAAAAGAAGCTGACCCATTTTCTTTGATTGGAACATATCAGCAAGTCCAGGACAAAGACATTGAATCACTACTAGAAAAGCACAATTTGACCAAAGATGACGTTCAGAATGATGGACAACTAGTAAGAAAGATATTCAAAAGCAGAGATAAAGAAGCATTGGCAAAATACAATAGATACGTTGAGAATATAGAAATTTTAGAAATTACTAGCCAAGGTGAGGGAATTGGTTTGATTGACTCTGTTTTTGAAAACAGAGCTAAGCAAGTAGTAATAATCCCTTTTGCTTTAGTTGGAGACGTTGTCAATGCTCAAATACACACTACTCAAGACCTTGCTGTATTAGCTGATTTGGTTGACATAGTTAAAGAATCCAGCTTGAGAAACAACTCTTTGATAAACTGTAAATACTTTGGTATTTGCCAAGGGTGCAATTACCAGCATACAGAATACAGAAACCAAATGGATTTAAAGAAGAAAACAATTGTGAATGCTTACAAGTACTTTGCCCCAAACTTGTATGACGAAATTCAAAAAACAAACAAATTCAATAATGTAGTTGAGTCACCAAACAAGTATAAGTACAGAACCAAAATCACTCCTCATGCCTCGATATCGAAAGTTTTGAAAAACAAAGCATTGGAAAACATCGAAAACAGTGAGCCATTTGACGAGGTTCCAAATCTTGGGTTTGAAAAAGCAAACAAGCATTACTGGAGAAAAGAGCACAAGTCAGACGAAAACTTGCAGAAAATTAACAAGTTTGGTTCAATAATTGATATCGAAAAATGTTCAATTTCGACTGACTTGGTCAACAACGGTTTGAAAATTTCCAAGCAAAAATTGGTGAAAGAGTTCCCTACTTTTAAAAACAATCAGTACAACGTTTTCATAAGAGAGCAAACTACTTCTGACAAGCCAAGCACCAAGGACATTGAAGAAAACTTGGTTTTACCATTAAGTGATGACTTAACCAAGCCTGCTTATGAAGAGCTTAGCGAAAAAAGTTATAGATCCTGCACTACCAATCAAAGACAAACTATACAAGAAATTGTATGTGGCAAAAAGTTTAATTTTGTTGCAAACGAATTTTTCCAGATAAACACGTCTATACTACCATTGGTTATTGACCACGTACTTGAAAATTCCAAGATAGAAAACGCTGAAGACTCCAAGAGATATTTAGTTGATGCTTATTGTGGATCAGGATTCATTGGTATAGCATGTTCTGATAAAATGGAAAAGGTTTTGGGTGTTGAAGTAAGCGAAAGAGCCGCCAAGTCTGCTGAAGAAAATGCTAAATTGAACAACATAGAAAACTGTAAGTTTATAGCTGGAGATGCTGAAAAAATCTTTAAAGAAGTTGACACTCCTGCCGAATTGACGACAGTAATTATGGACCCGTCAAGAAAGGGTTCTAACCAGGGCTTCTTAGAGCAATTGAGTGAATACTCCCCTAAGAAGATTATCTACATTTCATGTAATGTCAACACTCAAGCTAGAGACATGGAATACTTCCTGAAAAGCACTAAAAATGGTGGCGATTATGAAATAGACCATGTCACTGGTTTTGATTTTTTCCCTCAAACCCATCATGTTGAATCTGTAATTGTTTTGACAAAGAAATGATCTAAGTAGTTGCGATGCATTGATGTGTTTTTTGTTTATTTATTATTTTATAAAATATTTATTAAAGTTACGCTTCCTTGAAAACTTGTTGTGAGCCGCACGTGCGTATGTAAGATATTTTCTTTTTTGTTACAATTTTTTTTGTTTGTATTGATATGTCATGTTTTTTTTTTTGTCAGTTGTCTATATTTTTTAAAATCTTAATAAATGTCGCGCAAAAAAAAATTTAAATAATTATTTCCTTATTAAGTAATTTACTACTTATTTTTGCTGTAATAAGGAAAAAAGGTGACTTTACCACAGCTTGATCATGTCAAACAAACAGGCTGCAATAATTCAATGGAAAGCAAAAAAAAAGCAAATATTAAAAAAAAAAAATAAAAATTCAGTGAAAATATTTCATGCAATGGATTTGGTTGGAGTCCATTGATGTAGCAAATGGGGAGTAAGATTCTGATTGCGTGCAGGTTCACTTAGCCTTTTTGGGTAAGCATTATGGCTTTTTTGCCGTCTCTAACTCTTTTTCACAGTACTGAAGTGATCATTATTGTGTAAAATACTGCCTGTGTTTTTTTCATGATGCATGTTATAGTAGAAGAATGGGATGCTTTTTAACAAGGTATATATTTACACTATAAGTATAAGGACATAAACACAAGCAATATTCTTTTGAATTAACTTAAATAACCAACCACGACCATATTATAACAGTACTAAAATGCAAAACGATAAAGGTGAATTAGTATGTAACAAGTGACCAAATTTTTTTTTAAGCAAAAAACAGTGAAAAGTTATTGACAATTATACTCATATATTCACCATTTCTCCATAGCAATACAGCAAAAATACAAGACCAAAACAGAACCAATCAGACATATTTTAATACACATTTGAAGGAGATAAGTTTTTTTTAAATGTCTAATTCAACAAAACCATACAAAACAAACGAATAGCATCAGAAACCAGTTAATATTGTAAAGGGAAAATTCAGTTTATCACTTTATGAATTTAATCTTTTAAATGGTAAAAAAAAACTTGGAATTAGCCTTTTGCTGAATAGCGGCATAGGCAAATCAATTCAAAACACTTTTTCTAAATGCCAGATGTTGAGGTATTACAAAAATGCAGCATTTTGAAACAAGCTCGGCAAACGTTAAATTAGTTTTTATTCTGTTAGATTCAGAGTCATCTCAAAAAGTAGTTCAATAAACGTACATGGTTTAGCATTCATTGAAAGCTGCTAATGTTAGTTTTTACTAGTTTGAGAAATACACAGGCATGCCAAGCATAGAATATTTATTGTGTTTGATTGATGTGGCTATATGAACTCATATTATACGGAATTAAACTTAACGACCGTGTTCAATTGTATATTGATGGACTTAGACGCATTCACAATCAATAAGATGAAATAAAGCATTGGTTGTTTAAAAACAAGACATATTGACATTAAAGTTGGCTAAAAAAAAAAGTGCAAATTTTTGATATTGGTTAAAAGCAAAGGTTTTTTAATTTGTGATTTGTGAACATGAAAAAGTATACAGTTTTGGTGTTGAGAAGAAAAGATTGCAGCTGCAACTTTGTATTGGCTGGAGACTTCTAAGTGGAATATTTTGTAACTTTGTCGAGTAACGTTTATCACAAAGCAGCAGCACCAGGTGTTGTTTCCAATTTTGAGAAAATAGCAATTATTTTACTAACAAATAACTTTTTATTATTCAGTAATCACAAATCCCCAGTAAATTTGTTAAACAGGTTGAATTATACATTCCAAGAAAGTGTTCTGCTTCCAACAGAATCATCAAGGCCAAGGATCACGCTTCCGTCCAAATCAACGTTGTTAAGGTTGACGAAAACGGTAGAGCTATCCAAGGTGAATTCATCACTTACGCTTTATGTGGTTTCATCAGAGCTAACGGTGAAGCTGATGACTCCATCAACAGATTAGCTCAACAAGATGGTGCTTTAAAGAACGTCTGGAGTTTCTCTCGTTAAGTTGCTTTAATTTATATAATCTCCCTTTTTTTAGAAGATAAAAAAATATATATATAATTTCTGTAAGCAATCAAGATTTGAAATAAGAATTAAGAAAATAAAAATGAACATAGCACTGCTTTTTTTTTAGATTGGTAGCGGCTGCGGCTCTTCCCCTTGTTCTTGCAAAGAGAACGGAAGCAAAGGCATCGCAGTGCGCCTTTGTTTTGCAGAGGAAATGGAGGCAGCAGCATTTGTCTGCTGTTGCTTGCCTGTTTGTTGCTCCTACTCAATGCGCTGGTTCTATGAACATAGCCAATGATCGAGCCAGCTGGTCTGTTGGATGAACCGTGCATTTGCCGAAATTGGCGCGCTGTAATCTTTGCACGTGGCCTTAAAACAAAGCCTGTCTCTAAGCACTTGACTCCGCGCATAGGGGCAAAAGAAGCTACGTGTGTGTGTTTGTTGCTTTTTAGCGTCAATGTGGCCCTTCTACTTCACCCAAGCACTGCCGATTCTACGCTCGTGACTTCTCTTATCATCTGTGTGCATTGTCGTTTTTTATGATACCTAAAAGGGAAAGATAGCGTCTTCTTCTGTTTTTTTTTGTTAGCAGAAATACTGATGGGTTTTTTTTTAATGCTCTACGCCTGCATTTACCCCTCAATAAACAGTTAATTAAACAAAAGGGAAGCAGATGATTTGTTATCAGTGACATAAAAGATGCTTTGTTTTTTTTTTTTTTCTCTGCTCTTTTTTTTCTGTTTTGGCCTTTACCTCTTCATATTTAAAGGGTGGTGCTGGACATGTTGAGATTCTTTACAACAAGTGTGCAATCACAGTCGAGGCCGGTCTTCAGGATTATAGATTGTTACTTGGGAACAGTCAGAGAATGTGAGCGTTTTGCTTTAAAAAAGCAGCAAAAACCATCAGAACAACCGGCATTTTTTTTTTTGGATCTTAACCTAATTTAGTGGCTTTGCTTTTGTGTTCATTTAATCTCGCTACTACAGTAAATTTTTGTTATTGTCGATAGCTCCACGATTTGTGCACCCCTGATTTTACCAAAAACACATAATCAGCACCAGAAATCACATGAATTGCTCTTACAAGAAAGCCGTTGCAAGCATTTTGTTTTACGATGTCGCCAAGGCTGACATATCTTTATTTGAAAACTACTTTGTTCTAAGCAAAATCCTGGCCAGCGAGCTTGAAAAAGAAAAAAAAACATCAAGAGAAAAGTTTAATACCTTTCTTTTCATTGACAAGCCTACGCTATCTAAACTGAAAGAAATTAGCAAATACAATGATC
The DNA here is from genome assembly GCA_030573555.1 of Hanseniaspora hatyaiensis (nom. inval.). Taxonomy (NCBI): domain Eukaryota; kingdom Fungi; phylum Ascomycota; class Saccharomycetes; order Saccharomycodales; family Saccharomycodaceae; genus Hanseniaspora; species Hanseniaspora hatyaiensis (nom. inval.). Next base: position 108,115 of record JAJMDM010000127.1, read on the forward strand.
TATTAGATGTCTACGACAAAATTGTTATATCTGAAAGCCACGAAGCCTATTTTTTAAAACTTGAAGCATGGAAGTTGCTTTCCAGTTACTCAACAGTAGTGTATCTCGACTCCGACTGCTGGATCAAGTCCAGCAAAGCATTAGACCTGCTTTTTGATGTGGCATCGTCAGCCAAAGCTAGTATTTATGCATGCAACGAAACAACATGGCCTGATATGTTTAATACCGGTATGTTTGTTATCAATAATGAATCTGCAATGAGTTACGAAGAATTAGTAGAAAACCTTGGCGTTTTCAAAGACCTGTGCAGTGTCAACAGCGAGCAGGTTGACTTGTATGATCGTTTGGACCAAGGATTATTGAACTTTGTTTTTTCTGATTCTTGGAGCAAAATCTCTTATGTTTTCAATGTTCAGCTTAGAGGTCAGCCTTTGAACGCAAGTAATAACGGGTTCCCCGAAAGTACTTACTTTGGTGTTTATAGTTCTCCAAAAAGCGCTCCATACTTTGGACCTTCATCTGTTGACACCCCAAAGGACGCCAGCACTTATCCAAGCTATTTTACCTACTCAAGCATTTCAAGTCAAAACTCCAACCTTTCTAATAAGTTTTTAGAAAAATCTTTGATTGTACAATTTATGGACAAGCCATGGGAAGAAAATTTCACGGACTATGTAGCTCCAGAATTCAACTCAAAGTTTATTACCCTCAAGGAAGAAATCGAAGTAGGGACGCTTGAAAAAGAAGTCGAAACTTTAGAGATCGCGGATGGCGAAGAAGATGCTGAAGTAAAAGCTGGTGTAGCAAGCACTGTTAAGCCTCTGGAGCCTGAGTTCAAGTTTCCGTGGAACGAGTACAAGGACTATCCAAGCGGCAACACTAGAGAATGGAGATGATCAGCTTAGGTGCAGTGGAATAACTATGAGGTTTGTTGAGCCAATTGTATACTTGTTGCACTAAAGCCTGAAAAAGAAAAGTTTCAGGCTTATGTAAAAATATAAATGCGTATGTGTTTATGTAAATATATATTCTTTTGAAAATAAATGCTTCAGAGCCCAAGAAGACGTTTTTGCTTGTTGTTGTGAACCTTTTCAATCAGACTGCCGCCAGATGCACGCTGTTCTACCCTGCATTGCTGCATATGTACATGCTCAAGCGTGTGCATTGATGTGTAGACACATGAGCTACATCAAGTATTGCTGGCTATTAGCGCCACAAAATGACTGCTGGGCTGCTCATAAAGATGTTCACGTTCGGTTTTTGTTGGCGCGCTGTATAGCTTGGACAGCACGATAAGGCACCTGCTAGTTAGGATAACACCGCGGGAGCGCGTCTTTTATGTCGTGCTTATCTCTTGAGGCATCCGCATCTTCTATGTCGTGCTATCTTCTGTGTCGTGCTTATCTTCTGTGTCGTGCTTATCTCCTACGGCGTGCTATCTCCTAATGCGTGCTATCTCCTAATGCGTGCTATCTCCTAATGCGTGCTATCTCCTAATGCGTGCTATCTCCTCTGTCTCTTCTCCCAATTTTTTTTCCTCTTTTCTTTTTCCTTTTTTCACCCCGTAACGCTGTGTTCTCCAATGCTCCGTCCACACCAAGCAATTGCCTATTTGGGACACAAATATTTTTTTTGATTCTTCCACTTCGTTCTGTTTTTTTTTTTTTTTTTTTTCACTTAATTAAAAGGGTCAGCAGCTGCGACGACACAGCAATCCACCAAAAAGACTGGAATATTAGCCTGATTGACTGACATAAATAAGAAAGAAAATTTTTTTTGGTGCTTTTCAGCTGGTTTTTTTTTTTTCTATTATTTCAATTACTGCTTTAATGTTCATCCATTGCTTTGGTTGCCAGTAGCAACATTTCATAGTTTAAAAGTATTCTAAGGGCTTGGACGAAATGCTCAATAAGATGAATGATTTATTTTCACATCTTCCTTCAAGATGGCATTTTTCTTATATCAGCTTGAAAAAAAAAACTTTAAAAACCACCTAATTCATTTTAGATTATTAATATCCTGATTTTTATATATCCAATATATATAATCAACTAAAGCACCACAAAGGTTATACTAAAAAGAACAACAAAAATGTCTGCTCCAGCTGAAGTCAAGAAAGATGAAGTCCATGTCTACCAAACCTGGGAAGCCATGAACTTGAAGTCTGATATCTTAAAGGGTATTTACGCTTTACAATTCTCTACCCCATCTGAAATCCAAAAGAGAGCCATTATCCCAATTGCTGAAGGTAAGGAAGTTTTAGCCCAAGCCCAATCTGGTACCGGTAAGACCGCTACCTTCTGTGTTGCTGCTTTACAAAGAGTTGACCCAGAATTAAAGGCCGTCCAAGCTATCATCTTAGCCCCAACCAGAGAATTAGCTTTACAAATTCACACCGTTATCTCTGAATTATCCAAGTTCACTACCATCAAGACCCACGCTTGTATCGGTGGTACTTCTTACGACGAAACCCACGCTGCCTTAAGCGCTGGTTGTCAAGTTGTTGTCGGTACTCCAGGTAGAGTCAACGATTTAATCTCCAAGGGTACTTTGAGAACCAAGGACATCAAGGTCTTCATCTTAGATGAAGCCGATGAAATGTTATCTGCTGGTTTCACCCAACAAGTCTTTGACATCTTCACCATGTTGCCAAAGGAATCCCAAGTCGTCTTATTGTCTGCTACCATGCCAGCTGAAGTCGTTGAAGTTGCCAACAACTTAATGACCGACCCAGTCACCATTTTAGTTAAGTCCGCTGAATTGACCTTAGATGGTATCAAGCAATTCTACGTTGAAACTGAAAACGACAACGACAAATTCGAAGTCTTAACTGAATTATACGAATCCATGAACGTTACTCAATCCGTTATTTTCTGTAACACCAGAAAGAAAGTCGAAATGTTATCTGAAAAGTTAAAAGAAAACGACTACGTTGTTTCTGCTATCTACTCTGACTTATCTCAAGAAGAAAGAGACATCATTATGAAGCAATTCAGACAAGGTTCTTCCAGAATTTTGATCTGTACCGATTTATTGGCCAGAGGTATTGATGTCCAACAAGTTTCTTTAGTTATGAACTTTGATTTACCAAAGAACAAGGAAAACTACATCCACAGAATTGGTAGATCCGGTAGATTCGGTAGAAAGGGTGTTGCCATTAACTTGGTTACCGGTGCCGATGCCGCTCCATTAGAAGAATTAAGAAAGTTCTACTCTACTGAAATCATCGAATTACCAGAAGACTTCACTGAATTCTTGGAATAAATGTATTAAAATGTTGATAAAACCACATTTCATTTTTTTCTACATTGCTCCTTAGGAATAAACAAGTTTCTTTTTTTTTTTAATTCATTTTTCATTTTTTGGAAACAGCTGCCCAGTTTTTCTGCAAAAGCGCCGAGTGTTTGAATTGATGAGCATTCTTCATTGAAAGCACGAGCGTTAGGTGTATTGCATGATTCGCTATTAGTCTGCTATTTTGTTTAAAACGAAATAAAAATAAAAAGCGAAGAGCCAAAAGAAAAAAGAAAAAGAAAAAAAAAGAACTAATAATAAAGCTTTCTTCTCATGAATGAATGTTATATACACATATATTTATAATCTATATAGGCTTATGATATAAATTAAATATAGCTTCTTACGCTAAAAATTTAAATATCTGACTATTTTATTGTTTTATTCAAGCTTCTGCAGTAGTTGATTGTATAGTATTTGAATCTATTGAAGCATTTCTGGCCAGTTTTCAAATAAAAATTTCTTTTTTTTTTTTTTTTTCACACTACATTTTTATATTATTAACATTTATTCTGCTTAGTATCAATGCGATATGCGAGCTAAAGTCATCAATCCTAAGAATAATGTATGATTTATTTAGCATTAATCATGAAAGATTGTATGAAAAGTTGATTAGAAAACAATTGATTGACTGTAAACCCAAAAACAGTAGGACATAAAAAAAGCAAGACTGAGTTGTTATTCAAATAACTTATTGAAATATTAACAATTTCCTCAAGCGAGTTTTTGCAAACCTCTAAGCCTTTATAAATATACACGCAATGGCAATTCCATCCTCGTTGAACAAAAAGCTAAGCAGTAAAGAAATATGTGAAGTTGATATGGAACTACAAACTTCCAACAAGTCAGTAATTGCTTTGATTAACCATATGATTCTTGACTACAAAAAGAAAAAAATTGAGTATAGAGAAAAATTGCAGGAGTTTAAAATGAATGAGTTTGGAGACCTGGAGCAAACAGGCGAAATGCCGGTTAAACCAAAGGCCAAAGTCAACATTTCCTTTGTAGTCAACATTCAGTCAGCTGCTAGCTTAAAGTCGCCTGCCAAAAACATTCCTCTATCAAGATACCACAGAATACCTATAGTCATTAAAGTGCCAAACAAAATCAGCAAAATAGGTCAAGACAAAATATTATTCATTGTAAAAGATCCAGGTGATGTTTACACAGAAAAGCTAAGTGCTTGTGACAAGTATTTAACTGAGAAAATGAAGACAAAAAAAACTGACGAAACAACAGAGAATAAACAGGGCTGGAGAGAGAAATTGAGTGAGAAGAAAGGAAAGCCTGTAAAAATAGGTTCGAAAAGACCGATTTCCAGCGACAAAGTCATTGATATGAACAAAAACAGCAGCACAAGATTAACTGAAACTTCAACTGAACTGTTTTCTAGAGTTTATGGAGTAAAGCAGTTGAAGCAATTGAAGAATACTTCTCAGTTAGCTAAAACATTGTCCAGTTTTGACACTATTTTGTTAGACCACAGAGTCGGCGATGAGCTAAGAAAAAAAATTTTAACAACAACTGTTATAAGACATAGAAAACAGCCATACACTGTAAAGCTGTATGACCCAAGCAAAGAAAACATAGAGAAAAAGCTTATAGATTCGAAAAGACAAAAGCTGGGTAAAGGATTCAAAATAGAAAAGGCTGAGATAGACTATATTGATGCAGAGTACGTTTTCCAGCAAGTGTCAAGCATTATCAGAAACACTTCTGTAGTCATCCCATGGATTGCCACTAGTTTAAACAAGTACGACAAGGAGCAAAGAACAGGAAATAGCATTTCTTTGGATGTTGTGTGCTACAAAATTGACTTGGAAGACAAAAACATAGACATCAATGAGTTGAGTGTTATAATACTTGAGAACTGTAAAAGCATCATGCAATTTTTGGTAAAAAACTTGATAAAGGATAAGAAGTATGTCATCAGCAGCGTTATCAAAACAGGAGAATCTCAAAGTTTGCCTATGGATTCTGTTGATTCTATACTGAAGAGTTATTATTAAACAGATGAGAATAATGTTTTTTTTTTGTTTGTTTGGATTTTGTATAAAGCATAAAAATATTATAGGGCGTGTAGTATAAAGTAGATGTATATGGCTGTTTTTTTATGAAATATTTAATATAATGTACTTAATATAATGTACTTAATATAATGTATTTAATATAATGTACTTAATATAATGTACTTAATATAATGTATTTAATATAATGTACTTAATATAATGTACTTAATATAATGTATTTAATATAATGTACTTAATATAATGTACTTAATATAATGTATTTAATATAATGTATTTAATATAATGTACTTAATATAATGTACTTAATATAATGTATTTAATATAATGTATTTTCACTTTTTTTTTTTCATATACGCATTTTCTTGATATTCCTTTTTCTTTTTTTTTTGTTTTAATCTCAATTATCAAATTTAAAACGATGGAACGTTGAATAAACAAAGTTGAAATCATAAAAACCAAATCATCATTTCATGTTTAAACAGCTTTTGGTATTTTTGAGTCTTGCTTGCTATATCATATGTCAGCACAGTAAGCAACGCTCTCCATTTGATTTAGACATCAATCTTCCTTTTTTTGATAACTTAAACACAAATTACAAATATGTTTTATTTGAGCTGTGGAAAGCACATTCGGAAAATATAATGCACCCATTAGTGCTTAATTTAAAAAACAATCCTAAGTTTTATGAATACAGATACATAGATAAAGAAAATTTGCTACATGCTTATAATAACTCTTTTGAAGATATCCCAGACAGCGAGCTGAAAGATGTGTACAATGGTTTGCCGTTTTTGAATAATAAGCTTGAAAATTTAGAAAGCTACAAATCGAATGCGATTTATATCCTTATAAGAAATTATGAGCTAGATGACATATGCAAAACCATTTTGAACTTTACACAGCGTGTCAAATACGCTTATTACGATTTTGTTTTCTTGAATGATAAAGCATTCGAGCCTTCTTTTATTGAAACAGTCCAACACTTCATATTTAACAGGCTAAATGAAAAGTCAACTTTATTAGCAAAAAAACTGATAACAATTAAGTTTGGCTTGATCAAAAGCGATTTATGGGATCCTTTGTTATTTATTACTGACTACAACGAACAATTAAAACTAGAAGATTTGGAAAATAACTGGGAGCATCAAGAAAATAGCAACATATTGTACGGAGGATCAAGAAGCTACAGAAACATGTGCAGGTACCAGAGTTTAGGTTTTTACAAACACCCCATTTTTAAGCCAGATAAAGAAAATGTGTCTGCCTATAAATTTGTTATGAGAATGGAGCCAGGTGTGGAATACGGATGTGACTTTGATCCCTTTTTGGAACTTCATAACACTACCAAATATGCATTTTCTATTTCTTTAATTGAATACGAAAACACAATACCAACTCTTTTTGAAACTTATAAAAAATACCCAAAAGCCCTAGGCAAGCAAGCAGATTTATACAAATTTATAGATAACGGCAACGATGGATACAATAGATGCCATTTTTGGACCAATTTTGAAATAATTTCTTTAGACTGGATACAGTCAGTTGAGTACAATAATTTTATAGAATACATAGACCAGACTGCAGGGTTCTATACAGAAAGATGGGGAGATGCGCCTTTACGGACTTTGGCTGTTGTTGAAACATTAAAGCAAAATGAGGTTCAATGGTTTGATATAGGTTATTTCCATGCTCCTTTCTCAGCCTGCCCTGGAAGCGCCACAACCAGAAAAAATAGACGATGCACTTGTGACGTTTACGATCATGAAAAATACAGCAACCCTGATAATAAAGAGCAAAACGAGCAAGATAGTAGAATAGCAGTTGGATTGCAGGATTTCAGTTGCTTAAAACAATGGTGGAAATATGGTAATGGAAAGCATTTTCTAACATGATGAACGGGTTTGGCAGTAAAGGTTTATATAGATATTTTTTTAGCATACTGCTCTCCATCTTTGATTTTTGGTCTTTCTTGGCATCGGCTAATTGCTTTTATGTATATAAATATATATGGCATAATACCAAAAAAATTCACCTAAAGAAGTGACTCTAGTTAAACTCCTAATATAAAGTTTCCAACTCGTTTAATTCACTCAAGATTCTTTCTAGATCAGCATCGTGCAGTTTTTTGTTTAATGATGGGATTAGAGTCTTTGCTTCATCGGCTTCAACACAAGATAAAGATGCTAGTTGGGCAATTTCAAATGGATGCAACTGGTTTCCCAACAAAGCTTTTTCTCTTTCTGCTTCAGAGTTTCTGCTATTAGGGTTTAGAGTGCTGGTGATTGATGTGTCTATATTATGTATATTTTTGGCATTGAAATCCAAGTCTTGAGTTTCAACATTGCTTAGCAGTTGTCTGACTGTTGAAACTGTTTCATTATCTCTGTATCTGGCAAAGTTGGCTAAGTATAGAAGTGTTTGTCTTAAAGCTTGGTTTTCAAAACCACTGTTGCTGTTATTACCGGTTTGCTGCTGTTGCTGCTTTAGCTGTTGTTGTTGGGTAGGAGAAGAAGATCCAGCTTGGATGACTACTGAGTTGGTGTATCCGGTGGAGTACTCAAGAAGTTTGTCAACGTTATTCAGTTCCTGTTCTTGAGATTGAGCATTGCTAAAAATTTCCTCAAACTGGGCGTCTATCTCGTTTTCAACTTCTTCGTCGTTATTCATGGCAGACTGGTCGTCTTCTTCTTCATTGAACATCTTATTATTTTTCAATTTTTCTTGTTTTTTAATGTTTTTCATAAGCTTGTGTCTTTCCAAAAGAGACTCTCTGATGATAAGTCTGGCTTCGGAAAGATTCAGACAAGTAAGCATTTCCTCCTCCATGCTGTGGTTTACTTGGATAAGCTTAAATTCGTCGCCAAACTTTAGGTAACCTGTGTTTTCTTCCTCCATGTTGTTGGCGCTGTTTGAGCTGCTGTTCAAAGAGCCGCTGTTGACGTTGTTCAAAGGATTGGCGTAGGAGTCGTTGGCTTGTTTCCTGATTCTTCTTCTGTTGCTTGCTACTGTGGATGTGCTGACGTTCATTGCTGGTTCTGTGCTTGGTTTGGTTTGGCTTGAGGTTTGGAAGTCAGGAAATTATAGTAGGATCCTGAGGAAATTTACAACTTTTAAAATATTTCAGAGTAGTTTTTAAAAAAAAAAAAATAAAAACAGAAAACAAAAAAATTTTCATCGGAGTTATGCTCCTGTGTCCGTCTTATCTCCGTATGTTTTATTTTATATCCGTTCTTCCATCTAGGTCACGCGCCAGCCCCTGAAGCATGCTCGTTCCCTGCGCTCACGTGCCATCTGCGCAATCTGCCCGAGTCCTTGTTTCACTGAACGATTATTCCGCACCCAGAAATCAGATAATCCACCGCTGAGCGCTTAATGCTGGTCCACGCTGTCTGTCTTGGCTAATATATTTTTAAGGTATATGCGCAAATAGTTCCACATTGTTTTCTGGGCAGGGCCCCGTAGGACAAAGCGCTGCATAAGGTGAGCTATTTTTTTTTATTATTATTATTATTATTATTTATTTATTTGCTTTTTTATTCATTTATTTATTTATTTATTATTTTTTTTTTTAAAATTAAAATAAAATAAATAAAAAATTTAAAAAGTAGCATTTAACTCTCTGCGTTTTTAAAATTGGCTACTCAAAACTATCTTTTACCGTTCTATTTTGCATGCAGCAGTGCTGATTGGCAGAGTTTTTCACCCCAGCAGAGTACTTTTTAAAAAGCACATCCATCCATTCAAGATAGGCAAACCATTTGCTACTTGTAAGGGGCAGCAAACAACAGAACAACACACCACTCACACAGGCATACATTTGCTTTCAGGCTACCATCTTTTTCTTTTTTCATCAAAGGCTATTGAATGGCATCCACACAAGCCAAAATACTTGTTGACCATACCAAAAGCACACACACACACATATTCTAGCAGAACTTCAACCAGCAACTCTTTTAGTATCAGAAGCAAAAGAGAACCTAAGGACACGGATACATCAAAGCCAACGCAATGTCAAGCAGCAACAACAACAACAACAACAACATATCCTTGTTGACCAAGCAGCAGCAGCATTACATTCTGATGCAGCAGCAGCAAATCAACCGAAGAAGATCCAGTATTTTTAACACAAACAATCCTGCGGCCAACGGCAGACACCAGTCCATTGTTGTGCCACCAACGAGAATTGCAGGTCCAAACCTAAGCAACAATGTCGATGACGCTCAAAATTTCCAGGGTAACGCTTTGGACGGCCAAAATCCTTTTGGAAACAACCTACCGGCCAACTTCAATCTGCAAAACAAAGACTCCGGGTTGTATCAGGAGTACCAAAACGAGTATATCAGCAATATGTTCAAAAAACAGTACAATAACAACGAACTGCCTTCCACGTATTTTTCAGGCATCAGCGAAGACAACAAGAATTTCAACAACCAAAACATCTTTAGCAAAGACCAACACTCAGGAAGAAAATATTCGCTGCAGTATGTGCCTAAAACTGCACCCAATATGAGCAGCTCGCTAAGCAATGATAACAGCAATAATTTCTCAACTACAGGCACTCAGCAGTTTCATCAAACTCACATGGATAAAAACAACAAGATTGGCAGCTTGTCTCCAAGTGCAGGAAACATGGGTCCTTTTTCTATGAAGAGTAAGCAGCAGTATGTAAACAAAGGATCGGCAAACCAAAACTTGAAGCACACCCAGAATTTTAACAGCTACAGACGCTCCTCTATTCAACCGTTCATGCAATTTAATCCCAATCAATCTTTTAGAAATGTTAATTTCAATCCACAGAATAACAGCGCTTCTGATTTTAAGCATGAATCAATGCTGTCGCCCATAGACGCTAAAATGTTCAACAGTAACAAAAATGACTTTAACAACGTAAACTGGAATAACAACTACAAAGCTGAGCATATGCTGGAAAATGACAATCTGACTCAAAACAGCCTTGATATCGACGAACTAATAGACCCGATAGATTTTGATTACAGTTCAGACAAGCATAAAGTGGCTAAGAAGGGCAGAAACGTAATAGACTTGCACCATAAAAAGTTTAAAAAATTTGATACTTCTGATTTTTTGCTTTTTTTGAAAAAAGACAACTATTACGATATTAAAGAAGACCCACTTTATAAAAAATCTGTGCTAGTAAGCGACTTGTTCAAAAATTTTAATTCAGCATACACATATCAAACAAATGTTAGTAATCCTAAAAGGCTGCTTGTTAAGCCTAGTCAGCCTAGCATTGAAAAGAATCCTTACAATTGCGATAATGAAAATGGAGACCATATCATCCATGTTGGTGATGTTATAGGACTGTATGATCCATCCGAGCAAAATTTAACCAGATACAAATCCACACCATCCGTAACATCAAGAAATGGTTTCAAGATCATAGATTTGCTTGGTAAGGGGACGTATGGGCAAGTTTTGAAATGTGAAAATTTAAGCGATGGAAGCATTGTAGCAATTAAAATGATTAAAGCTGCTGAGGAATGTATGATTCCAAGTTTTATGGAGTGTAAAGTTTTGCAAAGAATCCAAAACATTTTGGGCAATTATGCCGCAAACGAAAAGGACAATAAGTTTATCCAATTCATTGAAGAGTTCATATTCAAAGGACATCTGTGCATTGTGTCTGAGTTATTGGGGCCTTCTATCCTGGAGTTATTGCAAAGTAGCAAATTCCATGGTTTGAACTGGGATCTCGTTATTAATTTTAGTGCACAAATGTTTGTATCTTTGAAAAACCTGAAAATGGCTAACGTCATTCACTGTGACTTGAAGCCTGAAAACATTCTTTTAAAATCACCAATACCTACAAGTTCTAATAACCAGTCAATCATTGAAAACAACTCTTTGAAAATCATTGATTTTGGGGCTTCATGCTTTGAAAACCAAACTGTTTACACATACATCCAGTCAAGATTTTATAGAGCTCCTGAAGTAGTTTTAGGCTTGCCTTACAATTCAGGAATAGACATGTGGTCTGCCGGTTGTGTTATAGCAGAACTTTATATGGGTATACCGCTGTTTCCTGGTAGAAGTGAATATGATCTGATTGCACGTATTGTTAATATGAACATAAACACAAATGGAATGCCTCCTAAATGGATGCTAGACAGATCCAAATTTTCCACCTTGTTTTTCCATTTTGATCCTGAAAAGATGCACTATACGCGCCTAAAAACACTAGAAGAGTACAACATAGATTTGACTGAATGGAAAACTACTAACAACGACATAGTTATTCATCATTTAGGATATCCAAGAAATTTGGAAAAACCTAGTAAAGAATATTTTAAGAACGGAGATGATTTTACAAAATTGATAATGCTGCACAGATTCCACAAGCTTGAGAATTTAAGCGAAGTTGAAAAGGTTGAAATATTGAAGAAAAGATGGATCTTTGCCAAATTTCTGAAAAACTGTTTGAACATTGATCCATTCAAAAGATATACACCTACAGAAGCACTAAGAGATCCTTTCATAACTGGAAAATGGATAAAGAGCCATAAGTTCTACGAAGACAAAGAATTCATGGGTTTTATTGACGCACATAAAGACTTGATATTTGGGTCATCTGCCGCCAAAATAAGCAATCACCCTCTCAATAATGTTAAAGACTCACCTAAAAAAAGTGAAACTACTGAGAGATGTGAGCAAATGGGTAATTTACAACTTTAAAATTTCATGCAAAATATGTACCTACTAGTAATAATTAATTGATATCAAACAACTGGTTGTTATTTTCTTTCTTTTTTTGTCATTTTTAATGCTTATTGTTTGCTTTTTTAACAAAGTTAAAACCAAAAAATAAAATAAAAAAAGTTTTCTTTCATTATATACAGAATTTAATTATTATAAGTGCTATTGGCAACGATATATGCACGTAAGTAATAATCAGTATTTATCTTTGTTCTTCGTGTGTTTAAGCAGCCAAGGGTTGGTCACCAGGCATTGGTGGAGCAACTGGAACTTGGGTGTTGGCTCTTTGGATCAACAAACCAACACCTTCTATACAACCAATAAGAATACCACAGGTAATGGCACCATTTCTTATAGATCTCCAGCCACCTCTGATGGCAAGAGTACCACCGGTAAAGAACCCGGCAATAATACCGTTCCAAATATCTTCTCTCTTTCTGACACCTTTAACAGCACAATCAAAACCAGAAAACAAACCACCCCACATACCAAAGTTACCACCGCTTACTGGGGCTCTGGTTTTTATGGATAGCTTGGCACCAGCTAATCTTTCTCCTGAAGGCGAGTTTCTGAAACCTTTAACACCGTGCCAGATGACACCACCTAATCCACCCATAACAAAGGCACCACCTAAATCGTTTAGGATAACTAACGGGCAAGGTTCTCTTGAATGATCTGTTGAGGACATGTTTGTTTATTTTTTTGTTATATTTGTAGTTGGGGAGTTGAGTTTTTTTTTTTTTTCTATTTTATTTAACTTAACTAAGCTGAACTGGTCAAATTGAAAAGTTGATAATCAAGGTTTTTAGTGAAAAAAAAAGTGATGCTTTTTCTTTTATTAATAATATTTGTATCCGTGTAAATAAGAAACCTGTTTGTGTGATTGTTGGTCGTCTTACTTGTTTATTTATTATTATAATAATTAAAATAGCTTTAGTATTCTTTCTAAATTATTTGCAAAAAAAAAAATTGATTTAGCTAAATGGAAAAAAAATTAAATGAGGTGAAAAATAAAACAAGTGAGTTATTAGTTTTCTCTTTTTAACTGTGTTTGGGATCTACTTGGAAACTTTCAATGGATATTTGTGAATCGGTTAATTAATCTTGTTTAATTAACTTTTAAATTCAAAACTGATATTATTATTTTTTTTTATAAAAAAAAAATATGATGTGTATTCGATGATCTGGTTCAAAGTAATAAGCTTTACAGGTTTTATTAGTTGTATTCTTGTCTTGTTTATTTTAAGGAATAAGCAGTAGTCATCAATTCTGAATAAAGAAATCTTCACATATTAATGGAGATTTGATTGAATAAAAAAAAAAGTCGAAGATGAAGGCGTAAAAAGGCAAACGAAAATTTTTCATTCCTGTTTTTTTTCACTAGACGAACTTACTCCGTTAAACTCTAACTGCCGCAGCAAGAAGTGAAAAAAAAAAAAAAAAAACGAATACACACATATGTGTGTAATAGCCAGAAACAGGCATTTGTTTTTGAGCGGGTAATGTTCTGGTTTTTAAAGAAGTCCACGTATTAATTAAAGCCATATTATAAACCAGCAAACTGCCGGTACTGATAATAGCCATGTATACCATTTTGATGTTAATATATATCACACAATTTAAAACAAACCAAAGTTTATGAAGTCAGCGTATGGGTTTTCTGCTTTTGGAGAGTCAGGTGCAGAATGAGGCCTACTCGTCTATCATAACAAAATCTTCATCGTCTTCCTCAAAGTCTTCGCTGGAGTCGTATATTTCAGGAATGTTTCCGTCAAAAGACTCAAAGTCCACGTCACCAAAGGGCTCTTCTGTATATTCTTGGTCTTCCTCGTCGCCGTACCCAAACACAAACTCGTAGCACGGGTCATGTTTGAAGTCGTAATTGTCAGGATAGTCAATAAAGTACTTCCCGCTCGCAGTTTCATGCTCAAAGATCGGCACATATTCGATGCCTCTTTTTATTTTCTGCAACAAATCAGCATCCTGCTGCTCGTCCAGCGGCCTTGTTTTTGTCGAGTTTGACTCAACATTGTTGATGTTGCCGTAGCTTCTTCTATGGGTGAACTCTGTGACGGATCCGTTGTCGTGGTTGACTCTTTTGTAGGTGTAGTAGTCAGTGCCTGACTCCTTCTTTTTATCCTCCATTGCTTTGAACATGTCTACAGTATCCGAGTCCTCCTCCAGAAGCAGCAGCGTTTCGTCTGGATGGCGCTTGAGCAGCTCCAGCATTTGCACCTCAGGAAACTCAGACCCACGCGCAAACTCGAATATCTTTGCTTCAATGTGGTGTGTGCCGGTTGCTTGCAGCTCTCGGCTGAGCTCGTCAAAGCTCTCTTCAACAATTGGGGTGTGTTCTTCTACAGGCATTGGGTAGTTGTGATCTGGTCTTCGCAGTCGTTGGTAGCCAGAGAAAAAGGCTCACGAAGGAGGGCAATAAACCCCAATACGCTGTTTAAATACTACGGCTGCTTTTCCTTGCCATCACCCACAGGAAGGATAAAAGCTGTGATGGCAGAGAAGCAAGACTTCCCTTAAAAAAAAAAACTGCACATGCACTGCATTCAAAAGCCAGATACGACAGCTCTTGCACACACGCCTGAACGAGTACCGGGAGACGCTGCAGGCCAGCACGGCCAAGTAGTGCCGCAAAAGCAGCTGACTGACTGACACTCATGAGTCTATAAGCTCCAGCCATTATTCCGTGTTGTCTGTCTACGTGTAGCAATGGGCTAAGAACGTCATTAAAGCACCAGGAGAAGCGAATAATACGTTAGCAATAAGGCGTTTTTTTTTTCCAATCTTTATATCCATGACCTTTTTTTTTTTTTCTAAATAAAGATTCTCGGCAGTTGCTGAAAGCTTAAACTTTCCGGTTTCTAGCAGCAGGCAGTGATCGGTCTCGGACATGAGTAATGAGCAGTCAGGCTACTGGCTGCTCAGGACAGAGACCAGGCACGGCTGAGGATGAGACGATAGGTAGAGCGGAGTTTGTGAGGAGCGGCTGAACGGGGCTGCCGCGGCGTGGCGAGTCGATTAAGCGTGTATATACTTGGTTATTTGAATGATTGGTTGAATGATAGATTGAATGGTTATCCACTACAGTCGCTGCTTGCCCAGCTCGACAGAGACCTGTTCCTCGAGCGTGTGTGTTTTCAGCAACTCTTTTATCCGTCCACATGCTGGCTCCTAGCGGCGCCTCGGCAAGTCACTTTTATATACGAGGCCGGAAGCACCTTCCAGTCAGTGCATGGCTCTGGCAGCATCCCTGAAACCCCTCTAGATGTATATGGTTTTTCTGTCACCAGTGTATATTTTTGTCAATATGTCGTAACAGTCTACAAACGAGCTTGTTTGTCTCTTGAGTGTGTGCGTGTTTTCGGCCGGACCCTCTTGGAAGCAGTTCAGTTCTTTAAACTGCTCAAATCTTTTTTCATTGTAAGCAGTGAAGTACTCCTCGATTACCAGCTGAATTTCCTGGCTGGGCTTGTAGAAGTGGATTTTGGATGAAATCTGATTTGTGTCGTCTTTCATTATAAGATTGTATTCTTGATAGATGTTATTGTCGTTGTCAATCAGCTTCAGTGCATTTGACCACAAAGAAAAGAACAAATGCTCCTTTTCCAAAAACAGTTTTTCCATAACCTGTAAATAGGACTGCAAGTTATCTTTGGAGTTGAAATGCCTGTAATTAAACAGTTTCACAGTCAAGCATTTTGGCAGGTAGTGGCTTCCGTTAACAGGAAGGTAAGGCGCATTTAAATACGAGCTGGTGATGCTTGAATTTTCGTCTGCTGAGTGAACTGTTGCGATGTCATCGGCATCATCAGCAAAAATAGGCTGCCGCATAACTTCTCCACCGTCATGTACTGTAGACACACTAGAATATCGGGTGTTTCGAGGATGAGGTGTTTTGTAAGTACTAGCAGAAGCATTCAGCAGTTTGATTTTAAAAGGCTCAACATAATCGATGTTTAAATAACTCA
The DNA here is from genome assembly GCA_030573555.1 of Hanseniaspora hatyaiensis (nom. inval.). NCBI lineage: Eukaryota > Fungi > Ascomycota > Saccharomycetes > Saccharomycodales > Saccharomycodaceae > Hanseniaspora > Hanseniaspora hatyaiensis (nom. inval.). Next base: position 124,136 of record JAJMDM010000127.1, read on the forward strand.
ACTCAGGATTCTCCAAAAAAATTCTTTTTTGTAGATTATTGTTGAGCAAATGGTCTGTTTGACTTTTCACCTTAAGATCTTCAAGCAGTGATTTTCCGGAATGCTGACTTAAATCCAATACTTTGCATACATCTTCAAGCAATGTTTCTTCCTGAGTATCAACAAAATAAGTCAGTGTTAAAACCCAATCAAAATCATATCCACTTTTATGCTGCGTTTTTAGCTTATGCACTATCTTCGCTAGTCCCAGACACTGGTCAAAGTTGTCGTTAGTATAAGGCAACGACAAGAAGACACGTTTAGTTTTTGTTTTGGGCAAAGAATCTGCTTGAAATTTCAAGTTATTCTTTAGCATACCAGTGTAATCAGAGCTTTTTTTTTTGAGCAGTAAAGGCGGCGTCATGTTCTTGTGAGTTGTATCATTTTTACTTAACGTATCAGTAAGCTTGCTTAGCATCTTGTTCACATTGCTGCTGCTGTTATCGCTGCCTCCATCGTATGCAGGCTTTGTTGCTCTAAGGTTACTGTTAGTGTGTTGGTTTAAGCCAGTGATACTAGAGCTTCTGCTTGTATTTAAATTTTTTGAATGAATTACCTCATCTGGGTTCTTTATAGAGTTTCTAAAATTTAGCAGACCATTATTTTGAAATGTAAACACATCCAGGTTTAATGAAAAGCTTGACCGAGGGTTGTAAGAATGGCTTCGCATAGTGTCATTGCTTAAAATGTTTTCTGGCACAAAATCGTCCAAAAATGAATCCTCTAAATCGTCTGTTTCAATAACTTTACCGATGTCAGTAATTTTAATTTCGCTATTATTCAGAAGCCCTGTGTCAGCCAAAAATGATCGATCCTCATTCTTTGATATCGATAAAAAATCACTGTTGCCGGTGATACTGTTTGACCGTTCTTGTAGATAATTGCTGTTGTTACCGCTGTAGGCGTTCGTGTTTTCATGTTCAAACGACATTTTTCTTTCCGCCCCTCCTTGGTTTCTTGTATTTGGCTCATTCCAGTTGAACTTTTTAAACTGTTTATAAATAGATAACTTATTTTTAGAAACAGCATTAGGCTCGTTATATGATTGTGTTGAGTTGCTTAAGCTCTTTTTGTTTGATGAGTCTAAAGTTAAGTAACTTTTTTTTTGCTCAGTCTGCACCGCACTAGCTGCGTCACTAGCTGAAGCAGACTTTCTAGCTGTGTGAAGAGCGTCTTTATCAAAATCTGGCATTGAAGTTTTATCCTGTTTTTTGCTTATGTGTTGATTAGAAAAGGAAGTTTCGTTGTCGTCCAAATTAAGGCCCATAGAATAATCGCTTGATTCTGATTCAATGGGATCATGCTCTAATTCTTCTTTGTTATATTTATGATTCATTATACGCTCCTTGTACATGTTGTTAATATCATCATTGTAATTTTCTGTATCGTTCGGGTCTGGACAAGGATCTGATGTATGATCGTTGTCAAAGCTGCTGAAAGTGGGGCTGTAGGCATTGATTTTTGTTGGGGTCATAAACGTGTCAGATGATATCTCATTCACGTTTTTAGTCGTGCTATTGCTTAAAACTCTGTTAGTAGGAGTGTTTGCATTCTTATACCAAGATTGAAGCAATGTGTTATAAACATTTTCGTCCGAAATATCGGTTTCCTCCTTGATGTTTGGGGTTTCTGGTCTGGATTCGGCAGTCATTTCTTGGGCTTGTGGGTTGCTTAGAAATCAATAGTAAATAATTAAAAGCAGTTTGGCTTTGGGTAGAAGTAAATGGAGTTTAAAGAGAGATATGTAGAGTGACGAAGTGTCTGTTCAGAAAAAAATATTCTGGTGAAATGAAAAGATTAAAATAAAGTAGCAAGCAACAGTTCATGAAGCATTTAAAAAAAAAAAAGCCAAATTCACTTGTGCAGTTATGAGTGCAACCCAAAAGAAGATCTGAATAACGCTATGGTGGTGGTTTTCAGTAGTTTTTTTGTCTCCTTCCTCATGCATAAAAAGACAAGTTTGCACTTTTGAGAGGAACTGCTGAGACCAGCACCCACGATCCCAAACATAAAATGAAGTTTTTATAATCAACAGCCTTATTCATATATAATAATCATATGCATACTATTATTTAAAAAAAAAAAAAAAAAAAGGCACAGTTCTAAACAAAAATAGCAGCTATCAAGTGGAAAAAAACCATGGAAAAAACAACACGGCTGCTGTTGATAAGTGCTGTGAAATGCGTATAAAGGGGGGGTCAAAAGCTGTATTGACGGCTTTTTTATTAATATGATGAGTGTATTTTTGATCTATAATAAGCTTTTCTTACAAATTGTGGTCGTATGACTGCTGATGCGTGGAGTTTAATTAAAGTTCTGAGATAAAGAAACATCGGAGGGTTTAGAGTGCGTTACTAAAAAGGTGCCGCCTTTAATTAACAGGCGGGCGTGTTTCACACCCCAACAATAAGCCCAAAAAACGGATAGGGTTTGATTATTAGAACAAAGCTGCTGATGGCCAGCGATAAGAAGAATACGGCGGAACTGAAGATAAGAACGGGAGAGGCAGCACGACAAAGCATCAAGTCAATAGGGCCAGCGAGATTAGAACTCAGGGCAGGCACTAGAGGAGCGGTCGTAAGGTCCATGGATCCGCTGGTTGCTGGAGACAGAGGTCCGTGGACCAGGCGTTTTCCACGCACACTGCGTTGTTTTCATCTGCAATTGAAAGCAGCAGGCAACTCTTTATCACGCTCCTGGAACCGGCAAGCAGTGTTCAGCGCCGATTGCACAGGCATGATCAAGCTTGCCAACTGAGGCACCCATGGACCATCGGTCCCTGTGTTCACATGAGCACATCGCATGCTTATCGGCAGACAAACATCGCTGTTGAAAGGTCTAGATCGGACTGGCGATCACACGACTGCGGACTTTGATTTCTGGCCAAGAACTGCTGGTAAGCAGTTTGCAATGGTTCATGGAATCTGCCCAGTTCACGCAACCTGGCTGCTTATCAAGTAGCCTTGGCGAGGCTCTGTTGTTATCAGCGCACACTTTTTTGCTGTTGAACTACGGTCTGATTTTTAATGGACTGTGTGGAGCAATCGATTGGTGGAGAAAAGTTCATTGTGCAAATAATTATGCTTGCTCTCAACGGAAACAGCCTATAAACGTACAGCCGAGCGCAGCTGAAGCAAAAACACAAGAAGCATATTGAAGATGCCGAAAAAACACTCAGGAATGCTATTTGACATCGAATTTCTGCCCAGATATGTGCAGATATGACGATGATTCAAGATGGCACAAAGAGAAACACGCGACAAACAAGCAAATGCAACTCTTGTTTCTCAGAAATACGTTGTGTTTGGAAAATGTCTCAAACAAAAGGTCATCGCCAGTTCATGGGACTATACATAGTACTGTCCTCATAGCAATGGTTTTAAGTAGTTTGATACAACTAACAGGAATTAATTGCAATATAAAATTTTTGTTCTAATATCCAGGCCGTCATTTACCTTGAAGTTTCACTGCTCTTTGATAACAGCTTTGAGCGAATGTAAAAAACACTCACAGCCAGATGAAAAAAAAGCTAAATTGTTTTCCAGGGTAAAAAACAACATGCAAATAAGCATGCATGCAGGACAGCTTACAATATCGCAGGTTTTATCTATTCAATATCTTCTTTCAAATCTTTTGAAAAAGTACAGATAACCACTCGAATGCAATAAATAATGTATACTGCAGATGCCATGTATTTATAGTGGAGTAAACGCCTACGCCATGATCCAGAAAACCGCAAAGCATTTAGAAAAAAAATTTTCAGGCAAAATACACAGGCCAACTCGTTTTGCTTGGGTTCTTTCCTTTTAAGGAAAGAGAAGCGATCAGCTAGTGTTCGTCCATGAAAAAAAAAACAAACAAAAAAAAAGAAATGAACGTGAACACTCAGTCTCTTGTTTGCACGTGATCAGTAGCAAGCAGAAACAGGCATGGCCACGAGAGGATAGCAACTGCAGTTAAGTATGCCAAACATTACGTGCAAAACGCTTATATAGAGTAGTACAAATCATTGCCACTGCGCAGGGCTTCCATAAGGTTAAGAGTTTCATTTACTTTTTGGCTTTCTTATCTTTCTTTTCCTTCTTCTCTTTTTTTTCCTTCTTCTCCTTCTTTTCTTTCTTCTCTTTCTTCTCTTTCTTTTCAGGCTTTGGTTCTTCGGTGCTTAGGTAGTCTTCAGCACTATAACCAGTAGCAAAGTGCTCTTGCTTCATATTATCAATTTGGACAACGTCTTTTCTGGAGACTCTGCACTCGTTATAATCAATTTCAGGAATCTCGACTTTCTCTATAACATTGTAACACTTGATCTTTTCCAAGGCCTTGCTGTCTTCGGCAGGCATCATGACATCTTCGGCGCTTTTCTTGGTTATCAATTGCAAATTTCCTGTGTTCATAAGACTGTCCTCAACTAGGTTGTACTTGGTTTTGGTTTCCTTGTCCAATAAAACGTCTAGCTCATTGTCGGAGGTGCTTTTTATCTCTACTTTTTCTATTTCAATGTTTTTTGGCAGTCTCAATAAAACTAGCTTCTTCTTGTTTTTGCTGATAAGCTTGTCAAAATTGCTTGGCAATTTGTTTAACTTGGTTACTTTATATGACTTTAGATCTTTATCAAAAATAGACTTGATGTATTGGTCTTCATTTTCAGAGTCATCACTGTCTGATATGTATTCATTGGATTTGTATTGTTTGGCCATGTCTATATGTTGTGTGAGTATTTTTTTTGGCAAGCAAGTAACGTAAAAAAAAAGAAAACGAAGTGTCTATATGGTATTGGCCGTAGGTTTTTTGTACTCTGGTCGGGGTTTCTGTTTTTATTCAGGAAGATTTAAGCACCAAATCTTAAGGAGTCGTCACTGAAAAATTAAACTATCAACTCACTTTGAACATTACAGTGAATTATTTAAAGCAAGTTTTTAAAAAAAAAAAAAAAATAGCAAAAAACAAGAAATCCCATGAAAAGAAAATAGTTGCTCTTTTTTTTTGTTATATAAAAAAGAAAAAAAAGAAACGTTCGGTCACATGTTTAAAAGAAGACAATCGGAAAACAACTAAGGACTATGCGATTGGGCTACCAGGATATTAAAGTGTACACCTAGCAGTCTCTCTGCTACAAGATTAAGGTTACAACGCTCAATACAATATGTTTCAAGAATCAATACCAGGAAAGCAAGAAGTGTAAGAAATGTAAAAATGTAAAGTTATCATATATATGTCATTAATAATTTAAGAAAAGTACGATTGATACGGGATGTTGCCAGCTTCTGGTGGACCTTGGTTGTAATAGCTCGTGGCATAGTCATTGCTATTTGGTTTGTATTCCGCATTCTTTTCATTAGAGTATCCGTATGAAGTCTGTGCATTGTTTTTGCCTAATGTGGAGCCACTTCCATTATCCATTAAGCTTCCTCTAGACTCATCTAGCATGCTGCTATACCCGTTGAAGTCAGCAGATGGTCTTCTGAATGCCTGGTCGTAGTATCCGTTGTTTTCGTTAGAAAAGTAGTCTCTTGTTGAGCTAGGGAAATTTCCGCTGAAGCTGTTGGATGTACTCATACTTGATGGAGTAGATGCGTTGTTTGAACTGCCAGATGTGCTGTTTGAGTATAAAGAATTCAAATTATTACTGTTATTGTTTGGGTACAGGTAATTCCGGTCAACCATTTGGTTTTTATACATCGAATTCGGATTCATGGAGCTTATATTGGTATAAACTGGTGGCACTTCTGAGTGAGTATGGGGGTTTACCATGCTGCTCATAGAATTGTATATGTTTTTTGGAGGGCCCATTTCAGAGATACGGCCATTATTGTTGTTCATGTTGTCAACATTAGCATTGTAGTCATAAAACGATGAGGGGTGCGGAGTTGGTAAATTGTTAGCATAGCTTGAAGACAGCAAGTTATTTCCGGTGTCATTATAATATCTGTTGTTGTTACTGTTTTTCAAGACATTGTCGTTGTTCTTGTTTGTATTCTGTGAGGTGTTTTCATAACGATTTCTAGTTTTGTTGTTGTAGTTGCTGCTGTTTTTATTAAATCCGTTTTTTTCGTATTTTTTGTTTTGATTAAAGCTTTTAACATTTCCATTTAGCGATGCTTTTTGGTCATAATTTCTGGGCATTTGATTTTTCTGCAGTTTCTTAGTCTCTGCATTGTCGTGCTGAAGTTCTCTGTACTGAACATGAATGCTTTTATTGTTGAAGTAAGTGTGGTTTTCAGTTTCAATTGCTGAAGCTGCTGATCTGTTGTCCTGGAATGTTATAAATGCATAGCAGTTATTAGGATTTTTTGTAAACAGTTTCAAATTGGTGATAATACCGTGCTTTGAGAATTTTTCATGCAACATTTCATTTGAGCAAGCAGTCGTTAGCTGACCAACAAAAATAGAGTATACATCGATTTCCAAGTTAGTTTCATTTTGTTTGCTTCCTTTACCTGAGGTAGCAAGTTCAGTATTTGTTTCATATTCCTTAACAAGCTCAGGATACTTGTGAACCAAATTGTAGTTTGTTTCAAGGTCAGCAGAGAGCTCAATGTTTTCGGTCCAATGCACTGAATAATCGTTTTTGATATTTTGGTACATGGCATGTGCTGTTATTGCATCTTCTCTGAAAGCAAACTGCAAGAACCAGCAATTGTCGCTGGAATCTGATTCTGGAGAGTTTAGTTCAAAAATATCAACGTGTTCTTTGATAAGATCTTTGATGCTGTCTTTTGGTTGATCAAGCTTTTTCTCTTGAACTAAGTAAATAAAGTTTTTCATACTGATAACTTGTTCAATTTCTCCGTGTTTTGTAAAAGTCTTGATTAAATGTTCAATGTTTGACAAAACAGAGTCTAAACTCTTTTCAGAGTCATCAGAGTCGTTTTCAGTTTCAAAAAAATTCTTGGTGCTATTGCTGTGTAAGGATTCATCGGACAATGAAATATGAATGTCTTCTTTGATCTCAGCTGGCAGGCGAATTTGTTTGATAAAGAGTGTTCTGTTGACTTTGGCTTTTTCAACTCTACAAGGTCGGTTATTCAAAATAGTTCCTGTGGAGTTTTTGACAGCAAAGTTAGCATCTTCGGTGTTGTGATACTGGACAAAAGCGTAAGGGCGGTTTTTGGAATCTCTTAGCACTTTGATAAGTTTTATTTCACCATATTTTTCAAATTTTTCCTTGACAGTTTCTAAAATGACTTTGTCATTGATTTTTAGCGATAGCGAGGCTACAAATATACAGCAAGAAGGACGACTTCTAACAAAAGATCCTTTTGAAGCAGGATTTTTCATACTAAAGCTGTTGCAAATATTTGATTATAAATTGAGTTCAATTTCTCTTTTGGTTTTTTTTTCCAAGAGTATATTAATAAAAATATCAGAATAAGGTAAAAGTACAGAAAATCAAGATGGGAATCTAGAAATTCAAGAAAATGAGCAATTAAATCGGTGCTTGAAGGTGAAGTCTTAATAAAATAGACTTGGTGGCTGTGTTTTTTCTTTTTCAGTAATCAACTATGAGCTGATTCCAAATTTTTTATTAAAGCTTTGCAAGGAAGTTTTTATATTTTTTTTTATTATTCTTTAACTATTCTTGCAATATTAGACTGACCAAAAGCAAGGCTATGAAATAGTAGTTTATATTTCAATTATAGTTTTGTTATTATTAATAGTTTTCTTTTTTTTTTTGTTTTTAAAATTTGGGCTTTTATTTAATTTTGTTAAAATCAAATTGAGAGGCTTGGAATTTATGAAAATGAAAAAAAATTGGATGTTACTGGTCAATAATACTGAATGGAGAAGTGATAAACAAAGAAGAGAGTAGACACAAAGTAGAATATGGTCGTAAGCAAAATAGACTGTGTTTTCACAGCAATAGAAGCAAATAAAACGATTTTTTTTGTAGTGGTGTTTTGCCCTTGGTCGTTCTTTTTCAAAAATGTTTATTATTGTGATGTATTTAGATTATGTTCATATAATGCGCAAACGATTATGGAAACAAGTCACTGCCTACGTGCTAACAACAAAAACGGAAGAAAAATGTGGAGAGAAGGGGGTGAAACGAAAATTGATACTCGATGAATATGTCTTTTCTTTTGATATTTTCGGTGTGCTACTTTAAGTTGAGGTTCAATTTAAGCAGCTGAAAAAATCTGTTGGTATTAGAAAGCAAACTAATCACGGAACGTTGTTAATATGTTAAAGTGTGTATTTTTAACGTACTAGGATGGTGTTTTTTATTTTTAAAAGTTTTCTTGGTTGTGTCGAAATATCTTTACTCTTGCAGACAGCTGAAGCAAATGGTGTGTACAGAGCAATAAATGATGATTTCTTGGGTCTAATGGCAAAAAAAAAGCCTTTAAAACCATTACTTTAACCATTGTTCCACCCATATAACCCTCAAAAACAGCTCATTTTAAACATCAAAAAACAACAACAAAAGAAGCCTCTTTTATATAAGAACAAGGATATTTCTCGACGACTTTTTTTCTAATCAGGCGCAACTGCAACCAGGAATGACAGAAAAACAGCTGCCCATTTTCACCAGACGAGAATTTTTTTGATTAGCCAAAGAAAAAAAAAAAAAAAAGGCAGAATCCCCTTGCCAAATGTTGTTTTTTGGCCCGATTTCTAAGGAGCTCGGTGCGTTTGAACGGCGGCGTGATTGCACAGCGAAACGTGACGAGCTGAGGAAAACAAGAGAAGGCATGGCAATCAGTGTGGCAAGGCAGGAAGGTAGGCAGGGGGTGATGCAGCCTGAGGCCTTGAGTGGCCAGCAAAGGGCCTAAGTCGCGGGGTGCTTTGCTGTGGACGGCTGACTCTGGAGTGTGCGCTTCAGGTCACGTGACTTGCCTGGTTTCTCAGCCCTTAGGGGCTGTCTGTCTGGATTCTCTGCAGTTACTGGAGGCTGCCTGGTTTCTCTGCCGTTACTGGAGGCTGCCTGGTTTCTCTGCCGTTACTGGAGGCTGCCTGGTTTTTCTGCCGTTACTGGAGGCTGCCTGGTTTTTCTGCCGTTACTGGAGGCTGCCAGCAGCCGCGTCCCAGCGGTGCTCTTTGTCCGATTAAGCATGCTGCTCTGGAGGTTTGACTGCGGTCGGCGTTTGTCTATGTGCTGGCTGCGCCTCCTTTTTGAATCATCCGGTGCCGGCACATGCAGGCCGCCAGGTCGTTTTCAAAGCGTTTTCCTGCTCGGCTGGATGCTGCTGTGTCGCTATGCCATGCTGTCCTTCGCTGATCCTCCGCCGTCTCTGTGATCTCAGGCATCATCCGCATATACTGCAGGCAAGATAGCATTCTGCCCTGCTCAGATTATAGTTGCTTTTTTGTGCAAACACATCAGTTGGGAATTTCTTCTTTTGGACAAGCAATGGTTATTTCCCTTTTTGGCCAGTGTCTCTTTTTTCTCTTTACTCTTTCGAGAAGGTGAAAAAAAAAAACAAAGCTGCTTATTTTTTTTCTGTTATTTAAGCAGCGTGTTTTCCACAGGTTGTTTTTTTTTCACCGTTTTAGTTTGATCGAATTTATGAATTATTCACTAGGGATAAGTAAAAGGAGAAAATAAAGAAAAAGAGAACCAACTCCATTCCCTGTTTACACGGGTGGCAACCACGCCCAAGAGTGGTAGTAATTAAGTTTTAGTATTTCAGTGGAATTATTAAATCAGTAATGACATTGAACAAAACAGGTTTAACACACCGCACCTTTTTCTTTTTAAACGAAATATTGTTAGCTATGATGAAAATGGTTTTCTTCTTTCCTTGTCCGATTCGACCATGACGATAGGAAGCTAATGGGAATTTATTCCTCACTCCACGGTTTTCAAAGTTTTGAATGTTTTCTCATTTTTAACTGATTGGACCTTTCTTGCCATTGTTACAACAACAATAGTCTCTGAGCTTTTTTTTTCAAAAAAAAAAAAAAACAACAATATAATTAAGAATTTAGTTGCATGTGTTATTTGTTTCTTCAATGTTGTTGCTGTTATTTAACAGTTTCAATGTCAAAGTATTTAAAACGAAGATATTTAATTTGAATAATAATGATCATATCTAACCAATAAAAGAATTTATTTTGCTTTTGTCTTTTCTAAGGTGATGAAAAACTGGTTTCCTTACATTCGCAGTTTCCACGGTAGGTGTACGCTTCTTACGAACCTAATTAGTACACTAAATGACCGCGCTAGATTATTACGTCTTCCTAGGATGTCTGATTAGTTAAATTCAAAAGCTTAATTTTACTTTTTTTTTTATTGATACTTATGTTATTATTATTTGAAATAATATTGAATGGTGAGCCTTTTGCCTGTGTAACAAAGAATTGCTGTCATTGTTTTTTTTTTTTTTAATCTATTTGTTTCTTCCAGCCCAGCGCTGAAAAACTAGCAGATGTTGAAATACTGTTTGTATATAAGAAAGAAAATATAGCCATCTAATGATTTATTCACACATTCTTGAATGTTTATGCTTTGTAATGTAGCCTTTCTGCGTGGTTATAATCACTGATATCGTAATTAATGTCTTTTTCTTTTTTTCAGCATCCCTCTTTAAATAATGCCAAAAGGTTTTGGAACCCAGTCTTTTGCTTTCACAAACTTATAGTTGGCCGATTCTGGACTGCATTGATCTTCGTTAAATGCATCATTATTCGTTTCAGTATTCTTGTCAGGAGATCCAACGGTCTCAGCTGATGCTTTCTGCTTTGTTTTCTTCATGAGAGCATCTTTAATTTTTCCATGAATAACGGAATTTGAATTCGATGCTTTTGTTACAGCCTTCAGTTTAAAAAGAACATCTTGATCAAGGTCAAGAACCTGCTTCTCAAAGTTTTTCATCAGTTTATTAAGATCAACCAAGCTTGCTGATTGCTTGAAATTTTTGTTGTAAGCAGACACTTGCAAAAAATAAAAATCGAATTTGTAAAGTTTTGATGTGAAAATTTCAATCAAAGTTTTACCATATTCCGTAGATAGCAATGTAGCAATGTTTGTCTTTAAGATGGTCAGCTTGTCTTCGTCATGTAACGACTTCCAAAAGTCTATGAGCTGAAGCAAATTACTTTCAAACTTTTGCAGTGCAAGTACTTCTGAAGTCGAGTTGCTTTTAACATCGTAACCACTCACAATTTTTCTCGTTCTTTCTAAGTTATTTTTGTAGGTTATCAAAGTTTTTTGTAGCTGTTTGGTAGATCTTATTTTATCCCATATTTCATCCCATTTAGTCAACAACGCTTTGGTTCTGCTTAAATCACTGTCAATTCTCTTTCGCTTTTTTCCTATGATAACCAGGTTATTAGGGTAAACGTCTTCCTCTGCCAGACTTTTCTTTTCATCTAAAATTACATTTCCATTTGATTCTTTCTTACCAAAAAAATTTGACTGAAGCTTACTGTGTAAGGATTGACCGTGATTGCCGCTATTGGTCTGCTCAGTCCAGAAATTTTCTAAAAGATATTTTAAAGAAAAGTATAGTCCTTTTTTCAGAAGGTAAAAGTTAGGAAGTTTTCTTTCGTGAGTTCCTGAGTGCCTTAACTCTACAAGCCATTGTGGTATCCCAATCATTTCCCCCAATTTTACTAAAGACTGTGCATATTCAAACTTTTGGAAATAATCCAGCAATCCGTTGACAAACTTTATGACGATCAGTACAGACTCGTTTAAAATTGCACTTTCTCCAACAGTATCAGAGTAAACAGAGCTTTTTTCAAACATTGTGATTTTAAATAGCTGTTTCAAAATTGTTATAAGGAACTCGTGGGGATGAGTGAACGGTAGATAAGAGTCGTATATTTTTTTGTATATTAAATGTTTCTGTATTTGTTTATCCATCTTTTTGTAAAATGTTATGTTCAGCTTGTTGGAGCTCTTTAAGCTTTCCAAATGTGTTGTGACAACTTCTTCTATGAAAGCCTGCAAATTGTCTACATTCTCCAAAAGCGGCTCTATCAAATGGTTTTTGAATAAATTATAGTCATTTTCATCAACAAAACACACTCTTCTCAGGTTTTTCAAGTTCTGCCCGCTGGTTGTCATTCTTTTGTCAGGGCTGCTTTTCCAGAA